>VXAK01012419.1:0-24357 GCA_013399435.1 Arenaria interpres | reverse complement strand
CTCATTGCCTGGTGATTTCATAAGCCTAGGATTCTATTGCGAAATCTACTGTCTTGCAGGGGGGATGTCTCCTAAATTCAGGTGACCTTCGGTGATGGTAACTAATAGATTTCTCCTTGTCCAAGAAAACAGACCCGAGAAGCCACTTTCATTGCTGTAACATCTATGGCAGACTGAGAAATCTCCTCCCCGGCAAACATAAAAGGTGGTGTTTCCACACAGACTGATGATATCTGTATTTGGTAACTGATTTTCAGTGACCACAGTGCTCCTTTCTTGGCCGTCGAATCATCTTACCTAAAGTTTTGTGTGACATAATGTTTCATGCAATCCTACGCTCTTCTCTACAGAAACATTTTCATCATTCAGGTGATTGTGATTATACTAATTATATAATTTCTCAACTTTGCTTTGGAAACTGAAATAAACTCACTGAGCAGCTATTCCAGAACTCAGATATGTCTCTCTCAAGCATTTCCCATGCTTGAAGACGTGCTATTGAGAAAATCCCTGAGCTGCCATTTACTGAAGCTGTAGATTAATCTCCCCTAACTCTTACATTGTCCAGGCCGCCAATCTTGGTACTCCTAGGAAATAAGAAATATGTTTTCACTGTGATTTTAAGACTATTTCAAAAATACAAACATAGGAAATTTCACGTTTAAGTGTCCAGCCTTCTGCTGGATAATATTAATGGCAAATTCTGCCAGAATCCCTTTTCTGTTTTACCCAGACAGCTCTGAGAGTCTCTCTGGAAGTCCATGGGCTTATTCAGTCTCCTCGAATGTGAAGCAATTCCTGCACCACCTGCAAGGAGTTACTTCATCCTCAGTGGTGCACAAGCATTTAAACCAGCTGTAATAAAGTGTATCCTGTTGCTCTGGATCGACATATTGATTTAATATAACATACTAAGTACTGAGTAAGTTGCTGTGATTTTTACACTCCTTGCAGAGCTTTTTTGTTCTTGAGGACTAGGTAAATTTTTTGGAGAGAAGATTCTCTTAACTGCCAAGAGCAGCATATTTACTTGCTTCACATCAGAATTAAGTCATTCCGTAAGTTTTTTCAATAAATAGGATGTTGAATCTCAATTTTACCTTGATTTGTGGCTTTATTGTGCTGGAACATATTAAAAATAACCGCTTTGATACAATATTGAGAGGGTGTTCACAAACAGATTCTTGCTCCCATGAATACCCCACTTAGGATCTTCTACCTTGTTGGAAGTTAAAATTTGGATTAAATTGCCTCAGTTCACCCTCTGGAAAAGATTAGGCAGTGGTATGTGCTGCCATTTGAACTTTTCTGTGACACCTCAGAACTCAATAAAACCTTTTTCCCAGCTTTTTTTCCAGGATTCAGAGTTTACGTGCAGATTTTCTGATGTTTTCTAGTGACAAAACTGTATGAAGAGTCCAAGGTTGCCGGTGCCTGTGAGTGAATCCCGTTGTTCGAGCTGTGGATCCTCTAAGGAAGTCCTTGGTGAAATAAAATCCTGCTATGGCCTGAATAAGGACTCTGCTACACCTGTATATAAAGCGGTTTTTTGAATCTCATTAAATTCTTGACTTTCACTAATGAATTCTGTAATCAGTTACCACTCTCAAAGTATTTCTTTTAATGATTTGCAAATGTATTTTCTTTGTATATTAATAATTTTGTGATTATTTCTTTGTTTTTAAAATGAAGATTTGATTTATGTTTTTATGGTTCTGTCCCTTTTAGACCAAAAAGAGTGATTTACTATTGTCAATACTCAACTTCATGAATTTCCTTTGATGTCCACCAGTGATCTTCTTCTAATTTTTTACATCCTTCTGACATTAGGAATCAAAGTCAAGTCAGAATGCCCAAATAAATAGTAATATCAATTAATATAAAGGCATTGTACTTTCAGCATTAAAGTACATACTTTCATCACATCCTTAATATACACCAATATTTTGATTGGCTTTGGAGGGCTTGAAACCAGGTGTTCAGTTATTCTCCAGGAGTATCAAAATCCTGTTTTCCATAATTGGTTCAACTTATTATTTTCAGTATTTCATAAAGCTTACTGATCTATGTATAGGAAATAGCACATAAATCCCCAAACCACTGGGGAAGGCAGAGAAAAATAACGGAAGATCTGCCTGGTTTTGCTATTAACTTGTTTTGTTGTTTAATAAAAAATAAAAAAAAAGAAAGAAAAGAAAAAATTCCGCAAATTAATTAATAAGACAGTAGACTTCTGGTCTAGATGCCCTTGAAGCTGCTTCTTCTGCATCTGTGTTTTTCCGAAGTAAGTTTATGACCTGATTGGATGGCATATGGCTGTGACACAGAGCAAAGTTACTCTCTTTTACTTGTTTCCCCTCCTTTGCTCAGTTGCACTGTCTTTTTCCTTCAAAACGCTTTCTCTCCAGAAGGAGCCCAGCCATTGTCATTGACATTAGCTGGGGAAAAGCCAAAAAGCAGAAGAAATAATTTCTTGGTCTCAACTGTGTTGTAGTAACTCTCATAATTGTTCTAAGATGTGGTTTTTCCTCACAAACCTGCAGATTATAAAGAAAACTGGGAGATCACATGGCCAAAAAAATAATCCAATGTAAATACATGTACTCTATCAACCAAATTTGCTTTTATACTCACACTAGGAATAGTAATGTAAAAAACATTGCTGGAAAGCACAATTCCCTTGGAGGTTCCCTATGAAGTCCTTTAGCTACCACTGAAGGCTTTGTTTCAGGATGGGTTTATGTCAGGAAAGTGACGTAATCAGCAGATTTTCCCAGACTTTCTAAGAGGTAAAAGTCTTTGCTTTTTTTGTCATCCACAGCTAACCAGAAAAAGGTGCCTATCTGCACTGTCATTGTTCATAAATTACATTTAGGAACACGTATTTTGTTCACAGAGTTTTGTTCTACTACTCTGAGGAAAACAGCAGGTCCAATACACTCAACATGTATGCCATTGACTTTTACGGAGCCGAGATTCCACCCCCCACATCAGAGTTTTGCCTGTCAGGGAGGTCCCTGCACATTTCTCTGGCACTGAAATGAGCCCAAAGGCATTTACAGTGTGCCCAGTTTTGGGCACATTTTAAATGTGCCCAAAACTGGGCACAATACTCATGGTGTGGCCTCACCAGTGCTGAGTACGGGGGGGCAATCACCTCCCTGCTTCTGCTGGTCACACTATTTCTAGTATTTCTAATACAAGTCAGGATTGTACCTGTATGACTCAACTCCCTCCTTTCCCAGCACCAAATGGCCTTGACCATGTTGTCCATTGGGAGAAACCACTGGCTTATCCCATCCTCAGAATCATGCTCAGGTATCATTTGACACACATTAAAACCGCGCCAGAGAAATTGCTAGTCATGAAAGAGTATGGGTGTTTCCATGTCACTGCTTGATCCTGTGCTACAGCTTTTTCCCAGCAATAACTAAAACATCCCTGTCTAATCAATGTTATTTTCAGCACAAATCCAAGACATAGCCCCATGCCAGCTACCATAATGAAAATTAACTTTATTCCAGTCACACCAGCACACTGAGGAGGAAAGAAAGAAGGATCTATTTACTTGTTTATTTATTTATCATAAAGGAAACTATCCTTCAAATATTTTTTTTTGTTATCACTAATTTGTCTTTTCTCTCCAAAAGGTCAGTCTCTGGTGCAATCCTTTTGCAAATGTGCGAGAGCAATGTTTCTACCACAGCACTTGTGCTCAGAAGGCAGAAGGTGGCACAGCAACTCTTAGGGGTCACCGCTCAGTATGAATCACTCATTTGGGATTAATTTTATTGCATTCACAGCTTTCTTTAAAAAGTCTTGAATAGGTTTTCCTTTCCGTTACTCTAAAGAAGCATCAATGACACAGAGACAATACTTAATGCATATTTATTCTGTGATTTTTTTCCACCCATAGCTTATAGTTTTGCTGTCCTGCACATTTTTCCTTTGCCAAAATTATTTATATAGGACAACAACTTCGTTTTGGAAATGCTGAGTCCTGACTCCTATATGGCTGCCTAAAGAAGAAAAATGAATGATGAAGTTTAAATGACGGTATTTTTACACAAAACCACAGCTCTCTAGAAATACAGTCTTGTGTTTTTCATTACGTTATTTCCCACTGAGAACAATTCACACCTTAATTTCCAGCCACATTCCATCAGATTTTCCCCCAAATGAATGGTTATTTCCACTGGTGTGATGTTACCATGTTCATTCTCTTAAGTGGTATTTTCAAATTATCCCTTTGTACATAACTCACCAATCAACAGATAATTGTAGTTATCAAGGGTTCATTCAAGGGCGCTGTTCATTCTGTCATTTAAGCCTTTTTGTTAGTAAAATGACACCTCACTGATACATTTACACCAAGGCAGGTGAGGTTAAAGACTACTCCTTAAGTTTCCTTAGAAAAACAATAGTGGAGAATCAGAGCTTTTTATAATAACAGGCAACATCTACAATTAACCATGTCTGAGCTCTTGTCTGAGGGCACCAGATGTGGCTCCCTACACAAGGTCTCAGTATTCCCATGGCACATGTTGCATCCACTCTTGTTCTTTTGCACTGTTCCTCTAACATCATCACCTCACTTTACTCACACGTACCCCATACACCTGGGATTTCCCAGTATGTTCTCCATAAGGATCCCTACCCATATCCACATCCATCTCTCAACATCCATGCTGAATTTGCTGCAAAAGCATGTTGTTCCTGGAAAAGAAAAGAAAAGCTGTCACCAGGAGCAGAAGTCATAGGTGCATGTGAAGTGTCTGTGATAGGTCCTTAATCACCAGAACCTGTGAGACTGCACAGGCCTTTAACCATTAAGAATTATTACTCAAGGGTGGACTGCTGTTGTCCTTGGCTGGGGACACGGATTCCTTCACTGATGATCCTTATCCCTCACACCCCTCACCTGGACTTGGCAGAAGGCTCAGCAAACACTGCATATGAGTGACTCTGTCTTATCTCCTTTTCCAAAACCATCCTAGTGGTAATCCCAACTCTACTCTCTTCCCACCAAGGGATGACCAGCAGTGACACAGCTATCATCTCCCCAAGAATGCCAACCTGAAATTGGTGCAGCTGCCCAGCGGTTGAGGACCATCACTACATGCCTTGCAGGGCAGCCAGTTGAGGAAATATTTTCAGTCAACTTATTATTTGATTCCCAGAGGAGATGGAATTGAATTCCCTGCAGTGAGGACAAATAACTGCTCAAATGTATCATGACACTTCCAAGCATGGAACTGCACACCATACCACATAGTTCAATAGGTACGGAATGCATCAAAGTAATGTTTCATCTCCTGCAAATAACCAAAGCTACAGTTAAGGGAGATTTGAATACATCATTTGTCACTGCACTACAGCCCAGGTTCTCCTGGGAAGCGACTGCTTTGTTTATTGCAAGGTTAGGTCAACTTTTTCTCAGTTCCTTACTTTTAAACTAAGTACTCCAGGTGGTCTTCAGGACCTTCTTACTATATGAGTATCAGTGCCTCCTGCTGATTCTGTAAATTCATTTGGTGTTTAAAGCATAATTCAAAATAATTTCAGGAATTTCTGTTTACAGCACCTTCAGGCAAAACTGTTTAGAGTCCTAATCCAACTCGGGACTTTAGCTCAAGTATGTCCAGCTGACCTGTCTCTCCAGCGTAAGACAATTTATTTCCAAAAAATAAGCCTTACCCTAAACTTGCACTGGTGTTGACTGTGATCAGGAATTTATGTTTTCTTACTGGAAGGATGGGTCCTGTGGCAATCGTTAGCATTAGGATTGGGTTTGGATTACATTTTGGTAATATAAAAGCTTGGAGAAGTCAGTTAATTCTTTTCTGCCTGCAAGAGTTTGGAGAAGTCTGTTGTCAACACATTTTTCTTTTTTTTTCTTTTTTTTTTTTTTTTTGACTTTGTGTATCTTCTTCTTGTCATAATTACTCTTATGTTGGGGGCTTGAAAATCTAAAATTGGAGTCTAAGTTTGTCCTTGGGACTGAGCAGCCTTTGGAGAGAAGACTTCAGAGAAGTCTGGAGTCAATTGTGGTCAACAGCTAAAGTTCCCCTCACTGGATGGGTGGTTCCCTTGGCTAGAGTTATTTTTAAGGGTAAGGTTATTTAGGGGAATGTAATGACTGAAGAACCCATTTCAACATCTGGTGCCTTGCCCTCAGAATAAGGAAAAAAGGGTTGTTTTAGGCCAATACTTTGTGCTCTTTCTTTTCTTATGATTTTTTCCATGACCTTGGTTAAGTTCATCTCTTATGTTTAGGCTTGTGTTTGGGAATCTACAGACTGCAGAACGTGGTTAAATGCTGTATGCCACACATCTCAAGATTAAGAAGCAGGATGTTAAGGACAGCTGGTGCTTTGTCTCCTGTTTGTGGAAGAGTTGCAATCCCTGACCTCTACCGGGTTTAGAATTAGGGCTGGACTCAGGGTTTGAGAGTTGGAAAGTGAGGAGCTCCTTTTAATGCTTGAAGCTGCCTGCTCTTCTGCATTATGACAGGGAATTGTATTACTGTGTATTGCGTCTTTTTTTAAATCTTTTTTTTTTGTTTTTTTCAGTCTTGTTTCTGTCTTTTCTTGCTGGGTTTCCTTCCTGGGCAACAATTTTAAGTTGGGTTCAGGAAAGGGTAGCTCAGGGTGAATATTCAGTTTCTGGCTTGGATTGGGCTCAGGTTGAAGTTTGGTATGGTTTGAGAATTTAAATGTTGCATATGTCATTTTATTTCTGGAGGATTTGGGAACTTCGGGTTCAGAAGGTGACTTGCTTGATTGGGGTCTGTATGTTTTGGTCTACAGTTAATGCTCACAGTCAGGGTAAGACTAGGCTTAGACTGGATAACCTAAAGTTTGAAGATACTGCTCAGACTGTGTGGTCTTAATAGTTGCAAATACTAGCCATGGGCTAATTATAGTTAGGGTAGACAGTATAAAGTATGAAAAGCTATACTGCTTATGAGATAAGTTGGGACCTTCAGGGGCCGGTGTCTGTCATTACCAAAACATGATTTCCTTTGCTGTAGTTACACCCGGTTTAGTTTAGAGTTAGGCGTAAAAGCTGGATAGACCCCAGATGAGTTCCCTGTCTCGGGACATGTGGAGTTAAAGAGAAGACTGATATCATGCAAGTCCATGTGTTATTTCCTCTCTCACCTGTAGAGATCAGTTCCCTAAATTATTAAAAGGCAGTTGTTTGGTACTAGTTCATTAATATTCATATAATATAAATACATATGTGTTTTGTCAGTTCCCATTGTTCCCTGCACATGTGTTAATTCACTTCTGGGATCCTCTGGGGAGGTTTTATAACCATGTCTCTCCGAACAGAGCTCAGGCCAAAGGATCTGTATCTCTACAATTCCCTACTTATCTGTTCAATTTGTTAGAGATAATATGGGTAAACTTGTGCCAGATTTTTCTCCTTCTGTTCTAAATACCCCTCAGATTTTCTCCTGAATGCTTCAGTTCCTGAAACACAAATTCTCATTGTTGTTCTTAAAAAAAAAGTGTTCTCCTCATCTTCACTACAGGGCTCACGCTATTTCCTTCTTCCCTTCCTGGCCACTTTTTGATGTCCTCGGTGCCTGTGGTCACAGGGATAGACACCCAGAGACACGTCTAGCACTGGAGAGTTCCTTTAAAATAAATCCTTTCAATAAATATGTCTGTTTTTTGCATGACTTCCTATTTGGTGCTATCCCCATCGGCTGCCTGGAGTGTCGATTTCCAATTTCAATTCCAATACAATTCCAATGTTGAATTCCAAATTCCACCATTGCTATAATAATGATTTGTCCTCCTCTTAGCTATGCTTTGCTTTTAACTTAGCTACATACCTTCCAGTGTTAATGAAACCAAAGAGAATTGGGATTTATCGCTGTTTCATATTCAGCAGAACTGTCTTTCCATTGTCTTGAATTCTTAGCAGTTACTTACAAGACTGGAGGTGGCTGTGAAATCTGGGACAAGATTTATAACACTTCAAAAGCCATTTGCCAAAGAGAACACTCAAAATTCTCTGCTCTGCTGAAGGAGAATGGTGATAGAGTAGGAACTGAGCAAGTCTGTAGGAAATGCCTTTTAAGAGAAAATAAATGGATTTCACACCCACTTTAGACTTATTGTGCAAAGTGAAAGCATTGAATGTAACCACTTGTCTGAGTAATGATAAATCCACCGCTCGCAGCCTGCCAGATCAATCTCTGCTCCCAGACACTTTTCTCCAGTTGAACAAGAGCACACATCTGCAGCCTCTCCAAGGGGCTCTCACCGGGTGTCTGTTATGAAGATGGCTCCTAAAGGCACCTGCTCACGATTCAGAATTTCCATCCGCTAGGAAACTCCAAGATTAACCAGAAATTCTGATTTTTATTTTTTTTTAAAATAAATCTAACTATTTATTTTACATAGCACTAAAGTCAAATATGAGAAATATACCATTCCAGAAAGGCGGTAGAACAACATTTTTGCCAAAATGTTTTTTCTTTTTCCTAGATGAAACGTTCTTTTCCTTGCAATATGTTTTCAATAAAATAGCATTTTCCTATGGCAAAATATTTAGTCAGCTCCACTGATAATAAGCAATTTCTGAGAAACACGTTTCATCCGAGTTTTGGATTGACAGTAATTCTTTAAATGGCAGCCAGAATGCAATTAAAAAATTGTACTCCCCAAATCCCAGAGCAATAACTTGCAGATGAGGATGAGTGCTGAATAAACAAGTGTGTAGCTTCCAAGGGATATCAAACATATACTTTTTAAGGCACACTTTGATAGGTGAGGTGTGCATTCTACCAGCTAACATTAACAGAGTTTTAAACCCAAAATAAAAACCTTGGCAAATACAGAGAGTAACAGAAAACCCTAATATTAGTGCAGTAAAGGAAGCCAATAACATGTGAGTATCAACGAAGATCATCTGTCTCAGCTAAAAGCATCTCGACAGCGGTAAGAAAAGTGGAAATCTAAGGAAAGAGTAGAATATGTAAAGACATTAGAAATGCCAGGTAATTCTACTCTCGATTCCGAGTTCAGGTTAACAACCTTAAATAAAACAAAATTAAAACTTGATTTCCAAAATCTGGAAAGCCACACACACCGGCAATCCAGTCACCCCTAAAATAATTAGTTAATGTAATTGCACAGAGAAACAAGAGTGTTGTGCAGACCATTTAATTAACTAATAATCCAAAAGATGCCTGTAGAGTACAAAGTTTTTGTGTATTTTCTGGCAGAAGGGAAAAAGCAGCAATTGTCATTAGACAGATTAAGATTGCTCTCTGTCTTTTTACTGGGGTGGGCTATTTCAGTGGACAGTCTTTGATATCCAACTAATAAAATAAATTAAAATTGTCCTCGCAGACATTGCTTCTGTTGCAGGTTTTAAGTCAGGCTAATATTTCAACTGAATAAGGCAAATTGAAATGTGTGCCCAGCTGTGTGCTTCTGTCACAATGTTGGTTGCAAATGTTTATAATGAATCCAAGGGGCAATAGTTGGGCACAAATGCAAAGCGACACAGTTTGGTTCTTTACAAAAACCCAGTTCTTACAGGAGCTGTATAAGCAGCTAAACTGAAACAAGGCTGGATTTCAACATCTGTGAGATAATCTGATTTAATCCAGATGGATTTATTTTTTTAAAGTATTAGACAATATAAAATATATATGGTCAAGCCCACAGCAGGGAAGTATCCTCAGATCATAGATCGGAAAATGAAATACAATAAAGAAACTTCGCCTCATGGGTCAAACCAGAAAATTTCATACGCTGCCTCTTTAAATAGAATTAACTTCTGAAACTAAACTTTAAAAAATGAGATTTTCTATTTTGTTTTTTGTAGATCCAAGCACTTATATATACTTATGCCTACCTAGGACTTCAGGAAATTCGCAGCCAATAGAATGTATTTAGCAAATTATTTAACTTAAATTAAGCATAAAAAATTCCCAAAGTTCACAAAAACTTATCCCATTGAAATGTTTGCTTTAAAGTCAGCAATGCTTGACTAGAGCCCAGGCATTTCCTCTTTCATTAACATTTTCCTCTCTGTAGCTTTCCGTGTAGAATTTCTAACTACTGTTCCTTCTATTTTCTTGGCCTACTTCTTGTATTTCATTTTCACTTTCTGCTAAATCATTCAGCTTTTTACTACTGCTGTATAAATATACGTTCAACCCTTCTGCTTGCAGTTGGTGGAAATGTACATTACTGAAACACTATCCTCCCAAACACATCATGTTTTCCCCATATGTGCCCTTGCATCCTGCTAGTTTTAGACCTCTGTAAGGCTGAAATTTTGTTCAAGGTTTGGGTTTTTTTGGGGTCTGGTTTTATTTTTAGGTATAAGAATAATTCGGGCAAAGATTCTGGCTGTTTTTGACACATCTGCTACTTTGTTCTGTGCATCTTCTCTGTGTCAGTCACAGGCTGTCTCTGCATGAAGAACATCAGAATTACATTCCCAAAGGGTTGGTACTCTGGTGGCAGTGGTATATGAATAATTTAAAGAGGCCTTCTCTGACAACATGGGGTTATGCTAAATTGTCTCATGACCCATTCTTTCTTGCCAGCTGAGCACTAGCCTTTGCCCCTGCGGGAAGAATTTTTCCCTGAATCCTGTCACCTACCGGTGCTCAAAATGAGCCTAGAAACTTGGTGGGAAAGACACGTGACCTTCTGTGAAGCGTAAACATGGCCCACATTTCAGACACTTAAAAGACTTGTGTGTACATAAAGCCTTCTTTGAACATGGAATTTCTCGAGAAACAGACTGCCCTTTACTTGTAAAACTTTGCAGTTTGGCTTTTAGCAGAAAAAAAAAAATTAATGAAGAGTTAACAAGCAAAGGCTTTGTTTTCTATTGTAAAACTGGGGGGAAAGTTACAGAAAAACCCAGGAACAAGATCATTATCATGGTGGGTAAGAATATACTTGCAACACTTCTCCTTCACTTAGGATTTTTCCAAGGTATGGCTTGGTCATCATGGAGCAAGGATCACTCTGTTCTTGAGAGGTATTTTTCAGCATGAAGTGCCCTAACTCTGAACTTTTGTCTTCTTTTCATGTCTAATAATTATCTCGTTACTGTTGAACTCACATGGAATTTCAGTGTACCCCAGGAGCCGTGTTTCCCCTTATATTATGATTTAGGGAATCATATTGTCAGGTAACTTTGATTATTGATTCATATTTATGAGAAGGTGCATAAAACACCTTTTTAGTTCGATTAATTGTTTTCCTACGATATGCAAAAAGCTTTTTGGAACAAAAATTATTCATCTGTTTTACATTCTTGCTTAGGAAGTCAATTGAATTAGAGCATTAGCCAACTCCTCCCTTCCCAAACAATGTGATGTCCAGTGCGTACAGTTTCCCTGCAGCTCTGTAAGACCTTGAAAAATATGCAGGGGGAAAGATATTAATTGTACAGCTGCTCGATTATGCCACAGACTGTGACACATCATCGGCTTCTCATAGTAATCCTCTAAAATATACCAGTAATCCAGATCAGCTATTTAATGCATGAATTACTTTCTCCAAACTACTCCCTTCCATCTGCCTCGTTATTGACGATGTTAATCCTAAAATTGCATCCTGTTAGTTCTTGCCAGGGGGTGGCAGAGCATCCAAAACCACCTTGATGTAAGCAGGAGAAGTAGCTACTTTTAAAAGTAAGAAAGATTGTGTAAGTCTCATAATCTTATATAACAAGAAGTAGAGAATTTCATGTACTTGCAACCTCAAAAGGGTAAAAAATCAGAAAGTAGACAGGGAAGAAGTTACATATCTTGGGCAGTATGAATGTGTTTTCAAATACTGGGCATTGGAGTTTTCTTTTTCCGTGTTCCTGCTTACAGAAAAACCTACAAAGAGCTAGCAATTCTTCATTAAATTATGAAAATTACCTTCATATATGAGTGTCTCTTGCTGTGTCCCTTCAAAAGAATCTTCTGCATCTGATCGATAGAAAAATTTAGCTTGGGAAAAGGCTGCTGGAGAAGATTTGTTTATTATTTTTAAACATCTGAAAGACCTAATACTGGCTTTGAAAAAGGAATTTAGGAAGAGGGAAGAGCTTACTTCCTAGAAATGAGAGGAGAGGGGGGAAAGCAAGAGTGGAGACAGTTCTTCATCCAAGGTAAGCTGTCAGTGTGAGCCCATGAAGAAATGATAACAAAGAGGACAGTGAGTGCACGGTAGCAGAAGATACTGAAAAAAAATGGAGATGGTAAGTGATGAGGTGGGACGTGAGGAGCTCATCGATGGAAAAATGAAGTCAAGTGTTGAATTATTAAGGATTCTTACGGAAAATAAGGCTATTTGGGGGTACAATCCTGGGTGAAGGGACAGGAAGCTGAGGAAATTTGGCAAGTCCCAAAACATACTGTTCAAGGACCATGAGAAGATGCCCTGGAATGGGATCATATGGAGAAGTTGTTGATATAAGACCACTGTAAGCCTTGCTGTCCTTGTGTAAGCAAATATTTGCTAATGAATATTTCCGTAAAGACAAGACAGTTTTTTCCTCTGCTTGAGACAGAAAACTGTGATCTGCCATTTTCTCTGAAATTCTTACTGGCCACCTCAGTCAGCAGCTCTTCTACCCACCTCTGCATTCCTCTACTACAGGATTCTACTTGAAAGTGAGCAAAATTATTTGAAAGGCTTGGCAAAAGGAGCTGGAGGTAAACCCCTTGGTTTTGTCTGATGGAACTCATTCAGTCTGACAGCTCATTAGCAAAACATCATCATTGAGCTTGAAACACCAGCTGTAACTGCTCTACACAACTCACAGACAGACTGGGAATGGCAGGTGAAGACTTTGGGAAAAAGAAGTAAAAAAGAATGTTTTAGTACCAGAGGGAGGAATATGCCTTCTGAGTAATTTCCAGTCTGTAAGTGGAAAGAGGGGGGTCTTTCATAGCTTCTGAAGGCTGAGATATTGTGGACAAGTTGTGACTGGAAAGTCCTGTTAGTGTTGCTGATGGGAACCTTTGGGAGGTTATTTGTGGGCAAAAAGGTCTGTGGGAGGTTATAGACAGTAACTGTCATGTGATAGATCTGAAAACGTGGTTCCTTGACTTACAAAGAAGCACCCACCAATGTTTCTCTGTTTTATGTAGCTCATCCTTCCAAAGCTTGGCAAGGTTTATCCGAAAGATGAGGATGCTGAAAACATGATTTATTGCACTAAACTAAGGATATTTAGCAAAAGTTTAGGATTAAGTGAAATGCTGAAAGTTATCTCAAGTTTCTACAGCAGCATCTCCAAACACGTGCATCAAAGTCTTATCATTCTTTTAGGACAAAATTTCACTTAGTTTTGTGCTCTGTGAGGATTTTCATGCAGAGAATATTTCTGTATTTTTAAATTCAGCTTTAATGTCTTGGGTTGTATTGATTAAATTTCACGTGTCATGCAGAATTGTTCATTTTAGCCTCTTAAATTCATTAGCATGTGGTCCCCCGAAGATCATACTGTAGCTAAAGTATTTGGTCTTGTAAAGTAGAATAATACAGTATAATAGTGTAGTATTTGCTCTTGATGAGCAAAACAGACACATAACAAATATTAACTTTGGAGACCCTTGTAGGAGATGGTCCTTGTGCCCTCGTTTAGAAGTTTGTCTTCTAGAGCAATAAAAACCAAACTATGTTGTAACCAAAGTGAATTTTATAGGAAACTGGGGTAAAAACCCAAGCCTAAAATGCAAAGTTCTCTAAGAATCTTATTTAGTTTGTTAAAAACAGTTGTTTTACTATAAACAGCACTAAAAAATCTTATAACTAATCAAAACCAATAAAGTTCTAACTTGATTGCTTAAAAGAAGCTGATTGTTCTAGGCAATTCTTGTGTAGTTTTTGTTTGCTTTAATAAGGAACTGTAACAGAAGCCTTTGCATAATTCTGAAATCTCTACATTATGATCAGCATTTGGTATTTTTCTTTCATTTTAAAATATGATGTCCACTCAGGCCACCCTCCTCACAGGGTGTCATGCGCCTTCCTTTGTAGTTCCTGTTACAGGGAAAGGCAAACACAAAAAATATCAGTTTAAGTCCACTATTTCAAAAGGAGAGACTGATCCTGTAAATGATTATTCATAAAAATACAAATAGTGACTCCAGTTTTGCCCTTTTTCTGTCACTAAAGACGACATAGGGGTAAGGGTTGTAATATTATAACAAGATCTAGATAAATATTCAAGGCTTAAATAACCTTCAAGAATATCCTGCCCTTAATTACTATCTGTCAAAGTCTCCAACCCTGAGATCAACAGAAACACAGCCAGAAAGAATGGCCACTGTGGCAGCAGCCCATCCCCAGCAGAAAGTTTGCATTTCAAGAATGTTTTCACAAGATGAGGATTTGGACTGAAATGAAAAATCCTTTTTGAGACAACTGTTGAAATTCTGGTTTTCTTCTCAATCAGAGCAAACACAAAATCTTTCAAATATTTTCAGGAAAGGGAACTGTGGCAAAACATCTGTTTTCTGATCAGAAAGGTCAATTTTTAAAATTCATGTCTCTTGCCCCTGGATTCAATCCAAAAATCTACCCGGAATGCTTGAAATCTCCCACTGGAAACGTTGTCAGAATAATACTTCTCTGCAAGACACACTGGCTTTGATGCCACTGCTTGTTTCGATCAAAACTAAGTTGTCAGACCTGCTGACTAGTTCTGGTTAGAAACAAACTCGACGAAAAATGGTGAGAAAGGGCCGGGCACTTTGATGTTAAGAGTGTGACTTAACCATTCCCCACGTGAAGGTGCGTAAGCGCAGAGCCGAGTCCATGGACAGCAGTGATTGACTCCGGGGTCAAAGTCCCTCATCGCTGCAGATGACTTCCTACTGCACGCAGCTCCTCCTGCTGCTTCTAATGAATCGTAATTCCCTCTTAAGCTTTATAAAATACACATACTGACACATGGTAATTCGTGTTTGTTGTTGTAATTTGGTCATACAAACAAGGGCAACTTTGGTTGATTGAAAGCCATTATCAGAACGTGTCAAGCACCAAAAAGAAATAGCTAGAGCTGCGTATGCTTTTGATTTTTTTTTGGGGTGTGTGTGTGTAATATACAATGGCATGGAATAACTGTGCCGTGAAATTTTACTGAAATATGTGAAATTAGATTTTATAGAGGGCTCAGTGGGGTAGCACATTCTTAGATTTTATTGAAGCCTAACATTGTCCTCAACTTCTCAGACATAGTATGTTTCAGTGACCACTATATTACTCCAAAGAACTATTGTGAACAGATTCTGGCGAAAGCTTATATATAGCATTTATAGTCCTCAGCGAGCCAGTATTCCCAACAGAATTTCTCAGTTTCTGCACATTTAGAATTCCTTTGTGCTTCACTAAATGTTGACCCAGTTCTACTTAGGTTAGGAAGGATATTTTATGAGAAAGCGCGTACATTGAAGTAACAAAATCTCAGCACTTGATCAGAGTCAGAGATTAGGTTTATTGTACAATGTATTCTGCTAAATGTCCATGCTATATACTGTAGCCTTTACCAGTGGCTCATATGAGTCTATATTTCCCCTGTTCTAAAGTATAAATTGAACTATGGCACTAGTGCCACTATCTCACCTTAATCAAGATTACCTGTTTTTTTTTGCAATGCCAAGTGTTGTGCTTTGTACATGCCCATTCTAAATATCGCTAATACTATTTAATGCTATGCAGAGGACTTTGTTTCTCAGCCCGTGTCCCTGCTGATGTGCACCGTGAGGCTGCACAGGTTGGGAGGACAGGATGGAGCCTTGGGAAACGAGAGACAGCTGTTCCCCAGTTTTATGAATTTCTGAGTTATGCAAGTGGTTTTTCATGACATATGTAGCTTCTCTGGTTTGCTTTTTGTATGACCCTGCTGGAGAAGAAATAAAATTGGATGATTTTGGCTGCTGTTGGTAGGCAGAAGGGAATGACTCTTTTGGGATAAAGTGGCAATAAGAATAATCAGGAGCATATCACACCCAAACGCCAGGCAAAGAACAGGCATCCTTTTCCTGTTTGTTTCCAAGAGCCCTTCCTACAACCAGTGAGGAGGCAAAGCAGAGAGGAGATGAGGATGGTGTTAATTCTTAACGTTCTGAGTATCTGTTTCAAGTATCTTGCATTATGTAGGGTTCCCTAAGAAACAGTCCTGGGAGTCCTTACACAAGCTGAAGTTTTACAATAAATTTGAATATGTATGAATAAAGGTCTGTGATACTGGACTGTCCTACATGTCTGGAGCCCCCTTGTGCTGGTGCCTGGAGACACTATGCTTGCGGTGTCCCCGGCGGGGGCTGTGGCATTTTCTCTGTGCTGTGGAAATCTGTGTGTACTGACGTGCTGGCACTGAATTAATGTCCTTCCAACCTCCACGGAGCCTCCTTCTGCAGGGCCTGACAAACACACTGCTGGAACGATGCCTGCAACAGCAAAAAGGGTAAATATGAGACTCAGACTTCCTTTTTCTGAGAGAAGGAACTGCAGTTTTGCTTAATGGACTTTATCACAGGCAGTGCTGTATAATCAGAGAAACCTGTCTTAAGTTTTCCCTTTTTATTCTACTTATATTTTCAAAGTGTGCAACTTCTTGCACTGCAGCCATTTAAATTCTAGTTAAAGGACTTCCCCGCAGCGCAGCTTGACCTAAGGGATGCTTCTTCCTCTTCTTTCGCATTATTTTCCATTTCCCAGCGGCCCTTCAGAGCAGGAAGACCAGGAGGAGCTTCTGGCTGCTAGGCTGCAGGTGGTGAGGAGGAGGAGGAGGAGGAAAAGGAGTCAAAGGCAAGGGAGAGGGGAGCAGTTATCACCCCTTGTGGGACAGGGGTGATTTCCATCCAGCAGCTTCTGGAAACTCTTAGTGTCTGAGCCAGTCTCTTGCTGCTGAGGCAGCTGCACGGGCGTTTCCTTCGCTATACACCCTGCTTTGCTCCCAGAGGCATTTGCTTTCTCTCGTTTATGTTAAATGTTACCAATGGGAAGGGAAGAGAAGATTTGCATTAACTGCTTAAGGAGAAAATTACATTTGCAAGAAGGCCAAATTGATTTTGTATTTTTCTCTGTTTATCCATGAAATCACCCATTAGTTTGCTTTTAACACATTGCTAAAGCAAGCAAACAGTAATTTGTCTTTGGAAAGACCTGATGGACAATGAAGGAAAACTTTCTTTAATGAAGTTGTGTGACTAATGCTGAGATTCAAAGGCAGGGAGATGCTGTGCCCCTGGCACAGCCTTGTTTGCACAACAGGCTTCTGTGCCACGGTGCAGCGTCGAGTCTGGGGGGCCTTTATCAGCCACATACGGGGACAATAAGAAGAAAACAGCAACACTTGCAGAAAAGCATATTTCTGCAAAGCAATATGACAGTCAGCCTCAATTCTTTTGCATAAGAAAATACCACAGAAGAGTTGAGGTCAGAGATGAAACCACAGGTATGCGTCTGTGGTGTGTTTTAGGCAGATGTGAGCTGGTTCAGGAGAACAGTAGCCAGACGTCGTGTAGGAATGATGGCTCAGCCCCAGACCTGTCCAGGCTGGAGCTTGACAGCAATGGCCAGACTGGAGCTTTGGAGTTACTGGTCTGCAGTGGCTCCACGTGCTGGGCACACTGTCCAGGTGACCTGGCAAAACATCAGGTAGATATGCTCTCACTCCAGGAGATCATAGGTGGCACTAACTGAGGTTTTTTTGAACCTGAGGCCCATATTCTGCCATCAGCTCTACACTTTAAACCTGGGTGACTCCTAAGATCTCTGTGTCTGCATAATGTGTGTTTGGAGAAAACACAGGACTTCAGTGGCCTGCCAAAGGAGAAGTCCCTCTCTCCATTGTCTGCCCTTTTAAATATTCTCCTGCTCTCTGCTGAGCTCCTATTAAAGTTTATGCCTAAAATTCTGACTATTTCCAATTCACCAAATTTCAGTTTTAGGAAATAGCTTTTTGGCAGCCATGGTTGTGCTCGCATTCTCTTGAAAATCTTATCATTGTTCTCCGTGTGTCTTAATAATCTTTCTGTCAGGCTGCAGAAGACAGGAAAGTCTCTGATTCTGCAGGTATGTAGGACTTCATGCATATGCCTGTAGGATTGATGGGACTCTTACATGCCCCTCTTAGAAATAAATACCAGTGACACTCCTACAGAAATTTCCTGACTATATATAGCTTCAGCTACCACTCAACTACCTTATTTAACACATAGCTTACCAACATGTGAAAACTGCTACTTGGAAACAGTTTGTATTCCTGTCTGCCCTAATTGTAAATGCCCTTTATTCATGATGAACCACTAGAAAAAATATGTTCCTAATCCCGTGCCATCATCTTCTGTACAGAACCTCTTTCAAAATTATTGCTCTAGGCTTCTGTTGGCTTTCCGTAGTTCTAATTCTGCTGTTTTCTCTTTTCTTACCCACTGACAAAAGCCACTAAATATGCCTTTTCTTCTTCTTGCAAATGGAAGTGGGTCTCTTTTCCTTGGGACACTGTCCTCTTTTCTGCTGGAACAGTGAGGCTAAGCAATGGTTTAAGCCTCAGGCCACACCATTATTATCTCCATAGTGCTGCACTGGGAAATGTCTCATCCTCCGCTGTTCGCTGTGTGTTTCCATCCTGCTGTGTTCGCTACCGACAGGAACCTGCATCCGCTGCAAACAGCACATCTCATTTAACCGCCCTCCAGTTCCCTCTATTTCTCACTCTCCTTTATGCAATGCCATTTGTTTTTAACTGGCATGTTCTAAATCCTGTTCGAATGACCTTTTCCTCTCCCATCACCGTGGAAATTGAAATATGCCCCTGTCCAATGAGCTGTTCTGTGCAGCTGGGCTCAGCTCTGCTTAAAAACCACCACGTGCTTGTCCGTGTCTTCACGTGGGCAGTGAGCTGTACCCCCACAAACCAGTCTAAATAGCTGGTGCCAGTGTCGTAGGCAGGAAACAATTCCATTTCAAAAGGGAATAAGAGTCTCTTTCACAGTTATAGAAGTTATAAATACTTCTACTGAAATAGTTGCCACAATAGAGCAGGACTTCAGCTAGCACAAGACCCAGACCTCAACCTCCCACTGGAGACATTGGGTGCAGGCTGAGCCCACCGGTGCTGCCACTGTCACGGGACAGACAGAAGCAAGGGTCTTTTAGGCTCGACCAGCTGTACCTTGGGAGCATGTCCCTGGTGTGGCAGGTGTCTCTCCCAACCCATTCCCTGGTCTGGGAGCTGGCACAGACTGGGGCTGTTCCCAACCAGCAGTTTGGGCACTGTCCCAGTGCTTTGGAGGATGTTCGACCATGTAGATGTGGCCAGCTTGTGCCCTGTGGTCAAAGGATGGGCTCTGCAACTGTTTAGACGATGTAGTTGTTTTTCCTTCCATTTTGTTGTATTTTTTCTTTCTAATCTACTTTTCAGCTCTCAAGGGAAGAAGGAAATGCAAATCACTTTTTTGTTCATTTTCCATCCTGTTCCTTTATCACCAGCTCTTTGTCTTTCTCTTACATAAAACAAATGGTACACATGGCTTCCATATACATTGCATAGATATAAAATTCCATGTATAATTCCTAGATTATTTCCTTGTAATCCCTTTGAGTATCCCTGCAAATATGCTGGGTTATTAGAGAGCATTGTGTTTGTTAGCTGGAATATTTATTTTCAGGGTAACAAACACTGAAGTGTAGCTGTTGCATCAGTCCTTGGAACAAATGAGCCATTAATCAAGAAAGCAGCCTGACCTCCCCTATTTGCATGGTACCATTGTCCCCAAGGCTTCTGTATTTCTATTTCCAAGTCCCAAGTGCTGACTTTTTATCTTAAAAGCTGGAGCCGTAATTATAGAGAGAAGTAGATGGACTACAAAAAACGCACTTAATCCAACATAATTCTTCTTCATAATAACTGTGCTTAAGAAATTGATGGTTGAACGGCATTCTTAGTGCACATGCAGTCGTAGCAAATGATAGCTTAAAATAAAGACAACTATGAAGTGCTTTAGCAGTAGATGTTTTATGACTGGACAAAGATATTTATCGTGTTAGATGGTAATTCATAGAAAAAAACTGGTAAACAATATGTGACCCATATGTGACAGGTGCTTTCCAAACAGAAAAATGAGCATATTTTTACCCCTGCAGCCAGAACACAAGAAGCCTGAACACAAAACGAGAGAGCAAGAGGAAGCGTGATTTTGCTTCTGGTGGGCTTCTGTTGAACAAGACCTGTTCGTCTGCATCTATCGCTTTGCTTAGTTGTATTCCTTCTCTCTACCTCTGCTCATTTTTTGTAGGACTGGAAGCCCTTTGGGTTGGAAATTTTTATTAATGGTGAGACAAGGGGAATTTCTGTATGGTGAGAGCCTTGGAAATGTGAAAAATGACATATAGTATGTGTCACCCATCCTTTCATCAATACAAATTCCTTACAACTGGTCTTCCTTAAACTAAGAAAGATCTTACAAGACTGTCAAAAAAATGTTATTTATACATCAGAAAAAAGCACTACTTTCTCTGCAAACACAACCAAGTCTTGATTGCTTCTGTTCCATACATTAAGGTGTTTTTTTTGAAATTCAGAACTTTATTCGGTGCAAAAATAGTCACATTTAAGAGGAAGTATACAAAACATACCTACATTTACGGGAAATGCAGATTGTTTTACCTGGTTCCCTGCCGTGATGATGTTGGAGATGCGGTGGAACAGCATTCTTTCACAGCTTATTAAAACTGAAGTGGAATCTGACAAAGGCTTGCTGTGAGATAGAGCTGCACAGCCGGATCTGGAGCCTGACCTTGGCACAGATATTTTTCGTGACACTGTGGCTGATAACTTTCTTTCTTCCTTTCTTCCTTCCTTTCTTCCTTTCTTTCATTCTTTCTTTCTTCCTTCCTTTCTTCCTTCCTTTCTTTCCTCCTTCCTTCCTTCCTTCCTTCCTTCCTGTATTTGTCTCTTTCTCTCTCTCTCTCTCATTGTGTCTCCTTCTTTCTCTCTCTTTTCTCTTTTTCTCTTTCTTTCATTATTTGCTAGGTCAGAAGTCAAGTGTGATATTTCAAAACACCTCTTTGCAGGGAAGGAAACTTATGCTTTACTGAACAAAACAGAATCAGAGTCTCTAGAAGCTAAAGTGTAACTTGGAACTTTTTCCCTTCCATTACTCTGTCAGCCACCATAACTCTTTCACTGCCGTAATTGCTTTGCTTTGCTCTCATTTTGTGTATGGAGAGGGTATGAAATATAACCTGCAGCTCAAGGGGGAAAGGACCATTCTTCAGTTGATTATGAGAATGCCAGCCCTCAATCAGGGTTGCTCACTAACTTGTCTCACTAACTTGTCCCTGAAGAGAAGAAATGTATCTCCTCTCTCCAATTTTCACTTTCTTCCATTCCCCTCAATCCATTTACCGAATTGCCATTTTTACTCTTATTTAGACAGGCAAGCTCAAATATAGCACGTAATCTCTGATTTTAATTTCTGTGTCACATCCCCATCTGAGCTAAATCAACAACAAACTGCTGCTGTCAGCAAAGCTAAACCAGTCTTTGCTTGATAATGATTCAGATTGTTGTTTTTTAAAAAGTAAATAGGATAAGGATCTAAAAATGGGAAAAAAATGGAGGAGTATTTTTGTTGTTATGTTTTTATGTTTATAATGCTGCTGTATTCTTTGTACATAATTTTTGTGAAAGCAGTGATGCTTTGAGACAAGTACCACATATTCTTCTGCCTGATCTTTTTACCAGACCTATTGACGAGCACATCTGTCTCAGCAGCACCCCTATAAAAGCACTGCTGTTTGTGAAATCTGCATTAGAAAACCAGGGCACCTGGGAAGAAGAAAGAAGGAGGAGGGTTTCTCTGAAGTTGTTTTCCAACTGTAATGACTTCATACCATACCAGGAGTCATATAGAAATAAAAAAAATCCCTTAATTTATAAAAGGATACAATATAAGATACATAACAAAATGTGTGCCTTTGCTTGTTACAAAAGAACATGCCGTGAAAAAGGCATTTGTTGGGAGATACAGTTAGATTCTATTGGGATAATGCATGGATTTTAAAATCACAGAAATTAGACCCTTAAATTGGATGACATATATAAAAGAATGCAGTCCAGGGAATCAGACTTTGCAGGAAATATTTATGTGGCTTTGCAAAAGGCAGATCCCTCAAATAGCTCCAGTGGTTTGGCTTTTTAATAATAGCCATTGAAAAATAAACACATGCACACGTGCAGAAGAAAGCATCACATTAGGTGTGGAGGATTATGCTGATAAAATGAATGATGTGCTTTTGTTTCAAGTAGTATGATAATTCATTTTTCTTCCTTTCAGAAATATTTCTTGTTGTTTGCATTATTTACATGTTGCTGCTTCTCATTCTTTTCTCCTTATAGAGAAAATCAAACTTGCTGGCACACCAAGGCGCATCGTCTCCCCTTTTCACACAAACCGTTCTGGTAACTTGTGCTGTGATGGGGAACAGAAGAAGACAGGCAACCGCTCACAATCACCTCACCGTGATTCAGGGAAATCCTACATCTTCGTGTTGGCTGCTTTGGCTTCTCATCTCCATTTGCTAAATCTGTGAACAGGCACTGCAGGAAAAACAATACTTGTCTCAGTGAAGATTTCCACAAGAAAAAAGTATCTCTTGGCTTTTGTCTGATGATATTTGGATATAGTATTCCCAACCCAAAGACTTGTCTGTCCAGTGAGTTTAAAGAGTTGCTCCTAAAATACATGAAGTAAATCCTGGCAAGTGTGGCCAATTTAGAGCCGAGCACGAGGGTGCAGACGAGGTTCCAGGGCTGGTGGTGATCATACCTGCTTTGTGCCAACGACTGGGGAAGAGATTAGCTGGAGAGCTACTACGCTTCTATCAAAATACAGAAAAGCAATCTAGGGCCTTCTGGCATGGTGTACCTCAGATAGGACCTAACCTTTGAGAGTGCTTTACAACTTGGTTTGCTGTCAACATCTTCCCTTTGGAACACTGCAGTCTGACTGTTGCACGGATGTGGCAATCGATGTTTTATTTTCAGCACTCGTGTGAGAAGAGAAGAAAGTATTTCAATTGCGTTTTCACCTCATAAAGTAAATTTACCTACTGATCTTCATAGAAAATAACTGCAACAAGTGCTTGACCTCAGCAAGAAAAAGAAAAGAAAGGGATGTAGTTTCATTAAGTTCATTTCTTCTGGAAACATCACCTGATAATAAACTGTGTGATTTTTTAAAGTAGGTTCTTTCCAGCCCCTGTTATCCTGATCTGGTCTCCGCTGAAGCCTTATTACTTTCCTGTCTCAGGAGGCTCAAAGTTAAAGCCTGTTATTCTGTGGAGCAAAAGTGTCTCCTTTGGGCTCAGTACCAGAAAACACCCTCCCCCTGTTTTCCTAATTGTCTACTCTGAGTTGCATTTCCAAGTCAGGTTTACCTTCAAACCAAAGACCCAGATGAGTCAAACATTCGTCTTGGATCCCCGCCCTTTGTTGTGACAATTTCAAGAAATTACCTCGAGGGAAAAAAAAAATACGAGTCAAGTGGATCTTTGATATTAAGGAGTAGCACAGCTGGCCAGTGGTTCAAAATCATGACCAGCAATTCATCTTCCAGTCAGCACTGAGTATCACTCATGGTCCACAGGTGAGGAATATGTAGATGCTCACATGGAAAATCACCTGATTATGGTCATCAGCAAAGGATTCCAAATCCAGTGGCACTTCAAAAAGGGGAAAAAAATATTATACTAGCAGCGATGTCAGACTCCTGCTTCGCAATAATACTTTTAACAAGATAAACTGTCAATATGTAGATAACATTACATCATAAAAAACCTCTTAAATTTATGGCTGCATTATAAGCAGCCAGGATTGATTGCCAAATACAGTATATTAACTGTTTAACTGTAAATCAACCTTATAGTTTGCAGGTGTTAAACCCATTTCTATTAAACTACAAATAACACTTGAAATGTCCCCATTTGGCAGTAACAAGGGATGACTTTCAACCAAGAGAACACTGGGCCAAGGGAACAAGATCTGAAGTATGTTTTATATTCCACAAAAGCTCAACTGAAGAGAAAGCGATGAAAGTGTCCAACACGGGACACTCATGGGTTAGTATGTTGTTTACTTAGTGCATTTTCTGTTCAATAGTTTTGGTATATATATTCAGGGATTCACGGATTCATAGATTTGACAGAGTTGGAAAGGACCTCTAGAGATCATCTAGTCCAACTCCCCTGCTAAGCAGGATTGCCCAGAGCACATCACTCAGGACTGCATCAAGGCAGGCCTTGAAAATCTCCGGAGAAGGTGACTCCATGAACTCTCTGGGCAGCCTGCTCCAGT
>VXAK01012418.1:0-53141 GCA_013399435.1 Arenaria interpres | reverse complement strand
ACACCCCCAAGTCCCTCTCCTCTAGGCTGCTCTCAACCCAGTTGCTACCCAGCCTGTATTTGTGCCTGGGATTGCTATGACCCAGGTGCAGGACCTTGGATTTGGCCTGGTTGAACTTCATAAGATTTGCACAGGTTCACATTTCAAGTCTGTCCAGGTCCCTCTGCATCCCTTCCCTCCGGCATGTCAACCATGCCACATAGCTTAGTGTCATTGACAGACCTGCTGAGGGTGCACTCAATCCCACTGTCCATGTTGCTAACAAAGAGGTTGAACATCAACAGTCCCAATACTGATCCCTGAAGAACACCACTTGTCACTGCTCACTACTTGGACATCAAGCTATTGAATGTAACTCTTTGAGTGCTGCCATCCAATCAATTTTTTATCCACCAAGTGGTCCATTGTCAAATCCATGTCTGTCCAAGTTAGAGCAAGGTGTTGTGCAGGACAGTGGCAAATGCTTTGCTCAAGTCCAGGTAGATAATGTCAGTTGCTCTTCCCTTATCCACCAATGCTGTAATGCCCTCATAGAAGGCCACCAAATTTGTCAGGCATGACTTGCCCTTTAGTGAAGCTATGTTGGCTGTCACTCATCACCTCCTTACTTTCCACATGTCTTAGCATAATTTCCAGGAGGATCTGCTCCATAGAACAACATAGAGCATGAGTGACGTATGACATGAATGACATAAAACAAGCTGCCTGCAAGAACAAATTAGGAGATTTTACGGGCCAGGTCTCTTTTAGTCTCACATTCTTGTAACCAAGGGAAGTTTCTATGATACTTCATTTCTACGTTAGGGTCTGGTTGAAGTTAAAGCCTCCAAGTGCGAGCACAGAGTCTGACCGACATCAGCAAGGGGCATTCACTAAGGCGGTAAGAATGGGGCTCAGACAACTTTTCAGGCCAGGTTTAAATAGGATCCAACATGGGAAGTGTTTTGCAATGACTGAGCTATTCTGATTTAAGACCTGTAGTTAATCCTTCTCATTTGGAAGCCTTCAGCACAGCTCAAGTAATATTTTTTTTGTTCATTACTTGAATATTTTTTTAGGCACATATAACACAAAATCGAAATTTCATATTTAAATCCCCCAAGTTTTTACCCACTTAATGCTTTGCTCTTGTAAGACATCTGTCCTCATTTGCAAGGATTTAAACAGGAAAGGGGGTGAAATAAATCCTGTCTATTCTTGATTTAAAGCAGAAAGTAACATATATGTCATTGGTGCCCTCTGTAGCTGTCATACAGGGCTAGAAGTTGAAGGACAGCAATCTTTCTTGGAAGGAATTAAGAGCTTTTACCCATGGAGAAACATAGAGGCAAGAGGGAATCTTAGTATGACTGAAATTACCTAAGAAACTCCCTTAGCATCCTTCAGGAAAATACAGTTTGAGAGTGCCAGTTGCCACAAAGCTGAATACCACATTTAAGGAAAAAATCCACTGTATCCATTTAGATATCTCCTGCTTGAGAGAAAAGTTTCTCACAGGTTTGCATTGAGTGTTGCCTGCCTTCCTTGGGTCACCTCCTGTAGGGGGCATTTACACCTGAATCAGTCTCCAGGGGAATGTTGCTGTTTCAGTCTGGTCTCTTTCCAAACTGGTTGCTTTTAAAGATTATATTTCCATATTGCACATCTTGAACATTTATTGATCTTCTGGTGAACTCTTTTCCTCATGTTGGTGCATAAGATGTGAAAAGCTACATCCCATGTCTCTTGCCAGTGTGTACCTTTCAGCAAAAAAAAAGACTGAAAAAGACGTGTCTAGGAAAACTGAGCAGCAGCCGTACGGAGTCTACTTCGAGAGTTCTTCCTCCATTGGCATGAAAACAAGGATGTTGAGAAATGTAGGTAGGATATATACACTAGCATTAAATACACATATTCACTTGTCCCCCAATATTTAAAAACAATCTGGATAATTCAAATAGTTGAATAAATCCTAACCTGAAGAATCTGTTCATCCAGAAAGATGAACTCTGGAAAAAATGATGGTTGGTATAACCCCTTCCCCCCAACTTTTCATTAATACAAGCTTTACCATAGCAACTACATACAATTATATTTTGTAGACTTCCAGCAGAAATTATTCTCATGCATGCAGTCAGACAGGCCCAATTTTATAACTGTTGAAAGACTAAAAAGCAAATTATGTGGCTGATTGAATAACCTGACATGCAAATTAAATGTGGATATTACAGTAATTAGAGGAGGACCAAAAGAATGAAGCAAAGGGTTGCATTGTAACAGGGTAACCTTGCAGTTTTAGGTGAATACAACCATATGTAATATCTAGCATAAAAAAGTATTCAGAACTCATGAGAATTAAATGATAGCAAAGGTAACTGTCGTGTACATCATGACATACACCCATTGCAGAACTGTGATTTCTTTGCATTCGGAACACAGAGGGAAAGGATATGGTCAACTGGCGAATTAACAGTGATACACTACAATATACTACATAGGAAAGGGAAATCACAGCTAGTGCCTTTGGATAAAAAGGCAAAATAATTATTTTAATATCCCTTCCATAGGATGTCATTTAGTGCTCTGCTGCACCGTTTGAATAGAAGTGAAAAATGACTTAATGTTAGATGTGCACAAGGGAGCTCAGAGCTCCAGAATTTAGAAGAGACACTGGCTATGTCAGAGAACAATATAAACATTATTCGTAAGGCCATTCCAGTAGGAGAGTGGAAGGATGCAATACGCCAATGTCTTTACGTAGGAAAACTTTCCTGCTTGTTTTAAGCAAGGTTTCAGTAATTCCGTAAACTCAGTAAAAAACACCCAACAACTGCAGCAGAAAAAAAATGCCAGGATTCACTGTGGAGTAAAATCAAGAAACTAAGTATCAATTTACCTCCATGGAGCACCCTCTTAGGCTGGTTTTCAGCACGTGATCTATTTGCCATGGTAAATGAAGCTGACTTGTATTAAATGCCTGTAGGCCCAGCTACAGCCTATGGTAAATGCAAGGCAGTTTGATTAATCTTTAACCTCTCTTGCTGTGGGCCAAACTAAGCCCACAAAGAGGCTAGGACACATCAAATTGCCTGTAAGAACACACTGGCTGAGTAACCACAACTCAAATGCCTGGCAGTGGCTATGGAGACAAAAATGCCAGGGTCAACTCTTTGATTTAAAGCACTGAATACTGTGAGGTATGGCACACAGAGATATTTTGAGCTTCATTGCTGCTTTACAGTGTACAACCAGGACAGGTTTTTCTAGAGGGCTACTCCAGCATTTCTGGGCTTAGCCAGGCCATTTATGTTACAGCAGTGTTTTCCTCTGTCTCTGTGATTTCTAAAGTATGTGACAGTAAATGGAAATCACTATCAACCACAGATCTGATGGCCTATCACAGAGGTGAGATGTTCTTCCTTTACATGTCAGAGGATGCTAATTCCCCCCTCTCCTCATGTCTCCTAGGAAAAGGAGAAGGAACTCTGATTATTCACTATTTTAATGACCAGATTAAACTCTGTGTTAAGCAAGAAGTTAACAGAAACACTGGGTCTAAGAAGAACTAGAGCACATCACGGAATCACAGAATCATAGGCGTTGGAAGGGACCTTCAGAGATCATCTAGACTAACCACCCCTGCCAAAGCAGGTTCACCACATAATTCTGAGCAGGTTGGATAGGAATGAATCCAGGCAGTTTTTGAATATCTCCAGAGAAAGTAACTCCACAACCTCTCTGAGCAGCCTGTTTCAGTGCTTTGTCACCCTCAAAGTAAAGAGTTTGTCCTCATGTTCAGAGAGAACTTCCTGTGTTCCAGCTTGTGTCCTTTGCCCCTTGCCCTGTCACCAGGCACTGCTGGAAGAGTCTGGCTCCACCCTCTTGACACCTGCCCTTTAGATATTTATAAGCATCGGTGAGATCTCCTCTTAGTCTTCTCTTCTCGAGGCTAAACAGACCCGGGTCTTTCAGCTTTTCCTCGTAAGAGACATGCTCCATTCCCTTGATCATCTTCATAGCCTTCTGATGAACTCATTCCAGTATTTCCCTGTCCTTCTTGAACTGGGGAGCCCAGAACTCGGGACAGTACTCCATATGTGGCCTCACCAGGGCAGAGTAGAGGGGGAGGATGACCCCCCTCAACCTGCTGGCCACACTCTTTTTAATGCACCTCAAGAGATCATTGGCTTTCTTGGCCACAGGGCACATTGCTACCTCATGGTCAACTTGTTGTCCACCAGATTCCAAGTTCTCTCTCTACAAAGCTTCTTTCCAGCAGATCAGCCCCTAACTTGTACCAGTGAACCCGAACACACTGAATCAGAACACATCAAACCTGAACACATGGAACCTGAACACACCCACAAGGTCTCTTCCTAAACAAGGGTATCTGGAAAGTAAATAATGACTCAGGTCATTAGATAAGAAATAGACTTGCTGCTAGCAAGAATAATGCTTCAGGAAATATGTATCAGTGGAAAATGCAAATCTCCAATCAGCAGCAAATGGACAGCACTCAGACAAAGGGAATAGAAGCAGGAAAGGAGAGATACATTAACGACATGCCATCCTAACAAGTCTGGGAGAGGGCAGCTTACGTACCATAAGTATCTATGGTGTAAATGAGAGACAAGACATGTGTTGAGCAAAAAGGTCTTTACGTACTGGACACTTTTTATGATTTTTTTTTTTTTTCTTTTTAAGAATATGTGTAGTATGAGTCTGGGCAGAAAATTACAGAGAGGCCAAACCCTTTCCTGTGCTAGAACCTTGCCTACATGAACCTCTGATTATAATCAACTCATTTTATATAGGTTTTTCTTTAGCAAGAAGTCCCTGGGCAGTACACAGAGTAAGAGTTTACTAAAAGGTACCTGACAACTATTTCATCAACTGCTTGCTCTTCCCAACTTTCTTCCTTACTTGATCTTTGTGTAGAAAGATTGTGCTCTAAAGAGAGAAGTGAGTTGAGGGAAGGAGCGCAGGGGGGCAAGCAGAGCCCCCACAACCTTTTTCCTTCTCAATTCCGATTCTGAGTGTATGAAATTACAGCAAGGCAGAGCCAACATGCGCCTATTTGTAGGTTCCCCAAATCTTCATGTCCTCCAGGGAGAAAGGGATGAAGTCAGCTCTACCATCAGGAAGTCCAGTTGCCTGTTAATGGCTTCTCTGCTGAGCTCTATTGCCTGCTCCCCGCCAAGGTGGAGAGTGACCAGGTGATGCTTTGCTACCTCAGTGCTCCTTGGTGGCAGATGAGGCAGCTCTCTCTCAGGGTGGGGAATGAGCACTTCCAGCCTGAAAAAGCTCTCAATAACAGCATGCAGCTCTTCAACTTCATTTCTATCTCTGCCTCAGTGCTAGCATTGGTATAGAGTAATCTAGAAAATAAAACAATATATACTTTTGTTTCTGTAAGGCAACTGTATGAAGTTCAGTTCTATGAGAAGTGACCCAAGAGACTCCAAGCATTCAAGGATACACAGGAAAGCAAGGACAGAAGTTGATGGAGGATGAAGAGCTGGTGAAGGCTCCAGTCATAGCTTTCCTTCCCACATTGGCAGAATAACTTTGTAACAAAGTAGGAGAAAACTGAGAATAAAGTAATCCTGTCTGTTAGGGAAAATGATATTTTTGTGGTATGCTCTTTCTGGATTTTGCGTGTATGTGGTATTCATATTCTAGAAGGCAATTCTTTTTTTTTAGTGGTAAACTAAACAGTCAGTACAGGTGATATATAGTGATTTAACACTCCTTTGATAATTTCAAAATAAGATGCAGCTGTGTAACATTACATTGGTACTCATAATCTCAATGGTTAATGAAACAGATGCCTCTATATAAACCCCTACCTGCATTAAGAACTGTAGAAGGATACACCTGTAGTTGGATCCACTGGTGCTCTGATTTCCCTCCCATCCTTGGACAACTGCAGTTTCCATGACACCCATATTGACTCCTAGGAATCACTCAACAAGCCAGCCATGTTAATGCCTTAATCCTGACCCAGGACCCAGTAACTCATATAAAACACTGCAGACTTTGGAGTGTGGGCTAGGCGTGGGAGAGAAGACTTTTCCCCTTAACGCTTTCTCTACCGTTTCAAATCACAAAATCGAAGTAGACCATTGCACCTTTTTTCCTCCATTTCTAATATGAAAGAAACACCTGCAGTTCCCTTCTGCCAGTAGGATGTTAGAAGGAGAAAAATTTGACTCCTAGAACATACTGCAAGATTGTTGGTCTCACCTGGCCTCTGCAAAAGCAGCAGTAACATTGCTCTATTAACCACCATTGACAAACTTCCTGCTCCTTGTTGGGAGACAGAAAAAAGAAAAGGGAGGAAAAAACCCCAACCCACTCAAACTCAGAAGTTCCAGACAAGTTTAACAGATAGCAGTAAGGTGTGCAAGTATTTTCCAAAGCAACACTTGTTTTAAAGTGAAAAGAAACAAAATTGCTCAACTATATTATCTTTGTGATTTATCAGCAGGAAAGCAGAAAACCTGTAATACACATTACATACCCAGTGTCAATTTACAATGAAATTCTTTATCTGAAATGCTCAGTTTTGAGAATTTTTAAATTTCTAGTTTGGAAAAAGAAGCCACACCAGAAAAAATGCAAGTACTTTTTCGGTGCATTATGCAGCATAAATTGAGCTTAGGTCCAAACTCTTTTAACCAATCTTCTTTTGGTAACACAACTTGGAAAACAATCTGCCCACATAAGGGTTCTTCAGTAGGAAGACTGAGCAGCATTAAATAAGGTCTCTTACTAATCTTTACTATTGCACTCAGTGTAGAAGTTAGGAGAGAAAATCCCAATCTATACAGGAAAAAGTTTCTCTTATCACTATATTGTGCCTTACTTACCTACAGGTAATTGAATACTTACAGTTTAGATCACAGAGCTTGTTACCATAGAGATTGGGAAATTTAATATGGTTAAGTTTATTATGATGATGATGTAGGTTTATGACACCGCAGCTGAAACTTTCCACTTTCAATAGTTAGCTCTAATTAAAGCATAGTGTAGCAGATAATGCACTGCATAGCCATATGCTTATTTTTTATCTTCTGTTTTGATTACTAAATTTCAGTCCATTCCAAAGGGGATTTTCGTGTTATTCTGTCATTGACATTGTAAACACACAAACAGCTATGCTCACAACATAACACATTAATAGCATCTCACAATTTAATGTAGTTCACAGAATCCCTAACATTAACAAAGACAATTGTCTCTTCCCCAAATTCACAAATGCAAAAATGTATGATTTTTAGATCTTTGTTTTACCTGAAGCAGAAATAGCTTAGATTTGTTTAAAGTTACTCTGTTGCATCTGGGATTTGTCTAACAGGTTAATGAGTCACAAAAGGCTTAATGCTCTAAAATCCATTTAAGTGTCTAATTCAGAATGTATGCCAGAGCCTCTGTGACAAGGATTTTATGAAGCTAATAGCAGTATTGTGCCTGCTAGGTTTTTTAGGTTATTACAAGTAAGATGAAGACACTGCATAGCACATGCATTTGAAAGACCCAGCTTTGTTTTATTGAACACATTCTGCTTGGAGACAGAGTCTGTTCCCTGATCATAAAACAGTTTGTACCAGGATATTAAAGAGGAAACCTACCAACAAAAAAAATGTGCACTTCCATACGGAGGCAGAGAACTGTGGAATTGTAGACATAACATCATCCAGGAGAGCACAGGGATCTCTAAGATAAGTACTCAGGTAGAAGGGAATACACGCCCGAGGACATCCTGCGTCCTATGAACCTTCACTCCGCTCAAGGGTACAGCTCAAAAGAAGGTACAGGGCTTGTCCTGTTCAAACCTGCTTCCAGGTCACTGAGTGGGTATCTCCTAGGGGTTATAGGAGGTGCTTGAGCCACCCCAGCCTGGGCAGAGCAAATATTCTGGGCACAACTGGTGATGCTAAGCAGAACAACTTGCCTGGTGATCACATTTCATAAGAAATGTTGCTGAAGAACAGTATATTTTGGCAAGGCTGTAATTATACAAGTCTCTGTAAGAACTACCATGAGAACTAATTGAATGAGATCTGCATTGTCCTTGGACATTTGGAACACAAATCTTCATCAGTTTTGGCTGGAAAGATGGCTTGGGGAGAAGCAACTCTGCAACCCAGGAACAATTTGGCGATGTAGTCAAACCAGTCAGTTGTTCAGACACCTCTAGGGCTAGTTATCCACTCCTTGTCCACTCCATGTGAATATTTTGAATTACTATAGTTTTTGATTAGCAGAAGTGTTCCTGAAGTCAAAGATTCAAAGTAATACAAAACACTGACAATACTCAATAGACTAGATTGTTTATACCCTATATTACAAACAGGGTATAAAAGGGTAAGCTCCACAAAATAAGAATTGTATCAGGACAAAAAGATTTACAAATATTGGGATACTTAAGAAGCCCAATAACACCTTCAATCAGATTCTCCAAGAAGGATTTAGTGATCAGATTGCCATTATGCACCACATAAATGCCAACCCATGATCTAATTACAACTGTTTGTGATTAAACAGCTGAACCATAAGATGCTTCTCAAATCTTCAGCAAGTCTGTGCCAATAGTGAGGAACTGTGACTGTATATCTTCTTAACTCTGTAAAATACGCTGGATGTTGATTGAAACTATGATGTGGAAATGACCACTAAGCTTAAGTGACGCTGCTATGGAATTTATTGTTCCTGCCCTATTTTGTACAGCAACCAGCAGAAGTGGGAAGAAGTAGAAGGCTAAAGAAAAAGGTAAGGGATTTTACAGCCAGACAGCAGGCATTTTCAACAGAAGGGAGAGAATGAACTTTGCCTTCCAACCCAAATCACAACTACATAAGTGTTTACACAAACTGTTGGTACCCAAGCAGTTCAGAAGGCTGCCTTGTGTCTTTGTCTGGGTCTTGCAGGTACCCCTGTCAGTCTCCATTTTCTCTCCTCCTCACCATCTTGCCCACACCTCTCAAGTGCCTGTCCAAGCCCTTTTCCTTACAATTTTCACCATATTTTAATTCTCAAACCTCTCCAACAAGTCAGGCATTAAAATGTGAACATCTTATGGCCAGCTTCCAGTTCAATTCTTTATTCTAGCTTTCTGTATTTTCTACTTATTCCATTTGATCTCATTTACCCATTTGCCAGCTTTTTCACAAGTATTTCTATGTGTTTTTAGACACTGTACATGTAAAGTCACTGACATGGAAAGTCACCTACTTGGAAAACTGAAGTGACAGAGAAGAGCAATTAAAAGCAGCTTATTTTTTTTATTTTAAAAATGCTGGTTTCCTCTTCTGAAACAAAAGAGAAACTCCTTATCTTCTATCCCTGTGTAATCCCAGGATCCACATTTCTATTGTTTCTGATTCCAACATTAGGGCTACAAGGATGACTTAGGGCTACAAGGATGATAAGGGGACTAGAACATGTCTCTTACAAGGAAAGGCACAAATACTAGCTAACACTAGTGCTCCATGTAGTACAGAATATGTGATATTTTTACCAGCCAGCTTAACAAATCCAGGCTTTATAAGCCTAGATTCATGCAGTTATTGATTATCTTTATATTTCTTTATCCTTTGAAGGAGAAAAATACCCGTATAGAAACATAAAAATTTAAGGAAGAGAAAAAGAATGAGAAATGCATTGCCTATTTACCGTTGCATTGGTTGCACAGGAACATGTCCAGGTGGGTTTTGAATGTCTGCAGAGATGGAGACTCCACTGCCCCTCTGGGCAGCCTGTTCCAGTGCTCTGGCACCCTCAAAGTAAAGAAGTTCCTCCTCATGTTTAGATGGAACTTCTTATGTTCAAGTTTGTGCCTGTTACATCTCGTCCTGTCACTGGGAAGCAGGAAAAAAAGACTGGCCCCAACCTTTTCATACCTACCCTTTAAGTATTTAGATGTGTTGATCAGATACCCCCCCAATCTTCTCTTCTCCAGACTAAAAAGACCAAAATCCCTCAGCTTTTCCTTGTAAGAGACATGTTCCATTCCCCTTATCATCTTTGTAGCCCTAAGTCATCCTTGTAGCCCTAATGTTGGAATCAGAAACAATAGAAATGTGGATCCTGGGATTACACAGGGATAGAAGATAAGGAGTTTCTCTTTTGTTTCAAAAGAGGAAACCAGCAAAATCGAAGCTGAGTACAAGAAAGATCTTACTTGAATTAAAAATATTCACAAATATGTATATTTCAGTTTTTAATTTTTTCCTTCCCCTACCCTGCTACAATGGAATGGACAGCGTAATTTTGGGCACACTAAAACCTGTCACCTGTGACGTAAAAACAACAAGCAGCTGATCTGTGTGAGAGGTAATGCTTTCCAGAGCATTATTTTATTAGTGCTTTGGTATCTTTCTCAGGACAGCATTTTCTGAGCATAGGGATGCTTGGAGCAGTTTCAGGTGATGTGATACCGACAGACTAACAAAACTATACTGTTCATTTCCACAGAGCATAGCGCCTTGCAAGGCTTAAATAACTGAAGTCAGGATCCAGAGCACAGGAGAAACAAAAATGCTTGCAAGAAGGGAGGTTTATGTGGTCATATGGATGGTAGAAAGGATTGTTTTATTGCACTTTTATTCAAAAGAAATATGTAACAACTACCCAAACTGAAATATCAGCTAAACATGCTACAGACTATAACTGCAATGACTATAACTGCATGCTCAGTCTTGTCTGAGCATGACAAGACTAAGACCAGTGGTCTGTCTCCTATACCCAGACTATTTCAGTAGGTGATGTAAAATTATTCTACTGGGGTACATGGCCAAATACGTATTCTTGTGCAATGCCTCGAACTTTATTTAGTCATTTATGAGTAGCTATTTCCCTGTGTGATCTTTCCACAAAGAATTATTGCACATATTACCCCTATGTTTGCATAGTCCCTGTAAGTACATTGATTTTCATTTAACTGGCAGCTTTCTGCTTGTGAATACTAAAAGAAGTAAAAAGGGAGGATCTTTCTTGCCTTTTTATATGGCTAGTTATAACAATAACTATTCTGAACCTTTTTCCTCCAAACTAAAAAATCTTTTATTAATGAGAAAAAAACACAACCCATTCTTTCTCTGAAAAGCGTTCATCTCTTCAGTCGCTAGTTTAAAGTAGCATGAACAGCAGCAAAAATATTAAATAAAGCTACATCTAGACATTCAAATTGTGGAAATTTTTTTTAATATTACCTATAACAGTCATCCTCCTTCTCAAACTGCAACACACTTTCTTTATTCTAATTACCACTTTGCACCTGATTTACATAAGAAACGTTCTCAGATAAGCATTTATTTCCCGTTTAGGCTATAAATAGATGCTAGTTCCTTTTTCAAGAGTAGAAATGGAAGTTTTATTCCCCCACGTGTAGGACTGCCAGCACATATTCTGCCCAGGTGGTAAAAATCAAACAGTTGCCTCCCCTCAAAATGCATCTGCCTGGTAAATGAAAGGCTAGCCGCACTTCGAGAAAGCCCCTTAGTGCTACCAACAGCTTTCTGAAGGCCAGTGAGAGGATGCCTCTGATTAAAGCTCCCAATTCCTGAAAGTTCCTGCTATTACTGAGATACAAGAGACTCTCCTTGGGGTATGTCCTCATAACCAGGTAAGGAGTTGAGTTTTAATAAAACGGTATTTGGTTTTTTTTTCAGTTGTAAGCATTTGTCATGTCGAAGCACTGCTCAGAGCAGCAAGGAACCACATGTTAGCAAAACTCATTCTCATTAAGCTTGCCTCAGTAGAGGAGCACTGAATCTTCCTGTCTCGAGCTCTTCCTCAGCTTTGTCCTTGGCCTCTGCAGTCTTGATGTCTGCAAGACCTCCCCTGCTTTTAATCCTTACTATTACATTTATCACGAAAGCCTGCTAGTTCCTCAGCTCTTTTCAGCCTCTGAAGCCTTTTCCCACTTTCCGGGAATTTTTCGAGAGGGGGCCACCAGAGGGCAAAGCCAGATCACAAACATTTGAGCTCGCTGTGTTTCTGTCCTGCAGTCCAGAGTGCGGTGGGGTTTCAGGACAAGCCTGGCAGGTCGCTGGATCCTCTCGGTTCACACAGTACATGTCATGATTCTTAGTATTTGTAAGCACCACTCAAAAAACTCGATCTTCAGGAAAGCCTCAGCATCTCTGGGATCAGGAATTGAAGGCCTGACAGTGTAATTAGACAACAGCCTTATTAACCTAATAACCTTTTTCAGTGCTTGTGGGAATCTTAAACATTATGCTGTAAGAAATTAAGGAGAACAACAGGAAAAAAAAGGAAAGGAATGATTTCCATGTTAGGCACTTCAGTTCTTAATTTGAACTCATTAAGAAATACTGCACTGTAGAAGTCTCACTTATTTAGAGAGGGAAAAGCTTTGCAACTTCATGTCTAGAACCATTTGCTCTGAGTGACCCTCATCACCATGTTCATATAGCACATCTGAAATCACAGTACAGTAACCAGCTGTCACAAGAGAACCCATCCTATGTAAGATGGTAGCTAGAAGATGCTTTTTATTTGGAGTTTATCAGAAAAACTTAGCAAATATGCCTTTCTTCCACAGAAGTATTCAGTCCCCAAAACATATTTCAAACCGTTCATGCACATGACCTTCTAAGAGAAGGTCTCATTTAAGGCAGACCAAAATGCACCTGCGTCTCCCTGAACTTCAGAAAAAACACCTGTCCCTATCCCTCCATAAAGGCTGCTTCCCTTCTCTCTTTCAGATCAGTGTCTTCCAAAGTATTCATGTTCTCCTCACTCTGTGTGCTATTCATACTGAAGATAAGTAATGATCATACAAAAGTAAATTCACGATCAGTCCTTTTGAGCTAATTTTGTGAGCACAGTTTTTCTCAAGCAGCAGTGACATCAGCAGCCAGCCACTCATGGCAAAAGTGAGGAGAGGCTGTTCCATGCCGTGAACACTTCACATCTGCTTCTAAAGGCAACAAACCACCCCCACGCCACATGCACATACCCACCACCACAGCTGGTTTTGAGTTCTAATAAACTTCTGCTGACCCAGACACTGGCATATTACCTCTCCAGCCCAAGCAGTGAGCTGGTTGGTAAAACATTTATTTTCCAGTGAGATATGATCTGGTATGCACTGAAGATCCACGCAGCACACCTCAACAGCAACAGCACTGACCTCTGGAGCACTCCAAAAGCAGGGAGGCAATCACTCAACCAGTAGAGTTCAGTGTCAGAAAGTGGAGCACACTGAGACCCAGATGGATGCAAAATGGCAGTCTTAACAGTCGCTGCAAGCAAGCAGGCTGCTATGCCCACAGTCTAGAAAATGATCTATCTGGTACTGATTCAGGAAGGTATCTACCCATTTAAAATCTGTGAATGGAAAATGTTGTGTTGCCTAATTCACACACTCATTTTGGCCTGACTGTACTGAAAACTTAACATGGGAGCATGCCATTCAACAGCTGAACTACCAATTTCAATGTCTAGAAGCAAAACATTCAAACAATTAATCCTTTAATCTTTATTATAAATGGAATCTTCAAAATTACATTCCTATCCATTTTAAAATGTACTGATGTCTTTCTGAAAGAAACCTCATCCTTCAGAAGAATTCCTGCTATTGGACAACATTTTTTAAAATTTGCTCCTCCTTTTTTAATATTATTTTGTTCTCATGTGAACTTATGTTTATTGTTTTAATAATACTCTCCAGTTGGTTATTACCCCCTTCACCATTTGTGACATAACAGTTAGTATTGCTGTGGAGAACAATGTGACACTGAGATCAGCAGGAATAGGACCTTAAAAATCACCAGGTACCTTGGGTTTGTGCAATTCTTTGCATTAAAAAGGGAAAGTGCAATGATATACAAAAAGCATGTCAGAAAGTCTTCATGAGACAACTTTATGAAAAGCCAACAACTTTCAAAGGGTATTTTTATGTTTATAGTTGCATGGAGGGAACGGTATTAGAAAAATAGTTCTCTTCTAACATTGAACTATAAAATATGAGATCTTTAAAATAAATTTTATAGATAATTTTAAGCTACCGCAAAAGTATGTTTGGGATCCAGAGACTACAAACCATTTTAATGTCCAATTCTGTCCTGCCCCTAAGCCCTTCTCCCCATATAGTTTTCAAAGAGACTTATAGCAGTATAGATAACAGCATAAACAAGATGTATTTTTAAGAATCCTTCAGAAGCAGTAGCTAAGCTCTTATGCTTTTCACTTGTTGGGGAAATAGTCCTGGATGTCTTCAGCTTCCTTGGTAGCTTTGCCATGTGAGAGCTTCTACATGTCTGCCTCCTAAGCTGCACAGGAGAAAGACAGACCTGGTACTCCCTCTGCTTGCATCTCAAAACATTTGTGCTCTAAAACCTGAGATAGAAGTGGGAAAGACACAGAGAATCCGTTTTTCATTTCATCTGTCCCTTCTTCCAGTAATGAGAATGTTATCCTTTCCAGCCATCGGGTCCTAAAGGTGTCGATAAACTAGCAAGCCACAAACCCAAAATGCAGGTCCTTGCTCTCCTATGCCAGAGGGCTGGGGCAGCGCTTCCACATAATGTCTATTATTTTCATGTCTGGCTCCTACTCTGTCCAAAGATGGCTCCTTCAGTCCCCACCAATACCACCACTGTCAGGCAACAGCTCTCGGCACTTGCCTCGCTTAGCAGTGCCTCTAAACCAAGAGTTCTGATAAAGTCATAGTATGGAAAGCACATGAAGCAGGACTAATCACATCACAGTTTGTTTTTTAGTAAGTAGCAAGATCTCTCACCATAGTTGGAAACCCTTTCCAAATTAGTCTTCTGTGGGAAAATTCCTTTTATTTGTATAGTAGTAGTCATACACAAATATGTTCCATTTAAAACACATTTCACAGAGCAAGACTATTTCTATGATTTTATCACCTAAGTTACATTAAAATAATTATTGCAAATAAATAAATTAGTCCCTTTAGATTATAAAACTGTGAAGTCCAAAGCAATAACAAAACAAAATCCCAGTTGCAAACATCTCACTTGTACACACAAACAATATCCCTTGTTTGAAATTCTCAACAGCAAGTGTCAAACCTTGAACGGCATTCACATATCGCTTATAGAACAGGGTCCAGAAGCAAGCTATCATTTTGTCTAGTGGATACTTCTTATCCCATACAACAAACATTGCTGAAAAAGTATAAAAATTCTACAAGTAATAAAGACCAAAAGAGCATGCACTCTGTGCATACACTCTGTGTACATGAATTAAACATTAAAAAATCAGAATAGAGAATGAGAGACACTAGTATTCTTTCACAGCTTTAAATATATAACTTTTGTTTATTCGCATTTATTATTTAATCATTATAAATTAATTAATAAAATTATATTATATTAGCTGTGTGGTAGTTTTGAACTTCATCTTTTCACTTCCATGGACAGTGTCAATTTATNATCTCCAGTACCCTGACACTGCATCAGCCAAGGAGATAGATATTTTCAGACATTTGTGGCTTCACAGTCATTCTACTCCACAGTGCACCTGATCTCAGAAGGAACAATTAAAGTAAATTTCCTTTCCAGAGTTTCCCAGCCGTGACAGCGTCTAGAGACTTAGGAAAGAGCAATCCCAATATTTGAAGTTAACTTTTAAAAAAAATCACCAACAACAATACTCTTACTTTGTTTCAATACCTTTAAATATAAGGAGTAACTCACCAAATTTGCCTGTTTATTCTTCATTTGGGCAGCCAACTCTCTGCAGTTGAACTGCTATGAATCCAGCTGCCTTTCCCTCATTCTGGGAGATGTAGGAGATGCGACAGGTTCAAGTCTATCAGCAGAGTGCAACACTGGTGCATTTCTACAGCAGGGGGGCGGAAAAAGCAGGGGTGGAGGCAGAAGAGTCAGCCCTCACAGCAGTTTAAGAGTTCTTGCATGTTGTTATTGCTGCAGGTTCCCGTGACTGGCTTTAGCTGATCTCCTCTCCTCTGACATTGCTGCCTGTTGAGCTGGGGAGTGCAAAGGAGGACTAATCACTGTACACCTCGAGCTGTCTCCTGCAGGAAGCCCTGGTGTTTTATCAGCTGTGGAGACAATCGATACCTGGGGAGGAAAGAAGTTTTGCCACCTGTCACCCAAGATAAAATGATCAATTTCCTAATTCTAGTACTGATGCTGGATTCAAAGATGAGTGATTATTATCCCAGCTGGCTCTTAAAATAATCTATAAATTACACTGATCATGATTATTAAAACTGGTGTTAAAGGCATTGTGGCACATGAGTTCATTGGATCTATTTATAGATTAATTTTCCTCTGTTTATGGAGTCATGTTGAATACAGGAAGGGATAGGAATTTTCCCTTGTGAGAAGAGTTTCCCCCTTTTCCTAGTGGGTATCATTACTTGCTAGATGCATAAATTGGCAAACCTTTCACACTAATGGCAAACTACAATGAAACAGTTGGTGGTTACTTAACAATTTACTTTATTTATTTATGGCTGAATAAATAAAAGCTGTAGTGAATCAGCTTTGCCAGTGTTATATGGGGACTGAGATGCTGTTTTCTACCATCTTCAGGGTCAGGGGCTACCAGACAAAGCACCCCTGCAGCCTAAGCTCTGCTTTCAAGCATTGCTTATTGCCCTCAAAAGCAACACGCTCATCTGATCATTTCATTTTGCCTCTTTGTAAGCAGGTGAAGGAGATTTAAGAAATTTCAAGTCATTGCTAGCAGAAGAACTAAATCATATTTTGTTACTACAGCTTGCCTTAGTATGACTTCAGAGAAGTCTCAGAATATTGAACAACTTACTGGTGAAGTAAAAAAGAGTACTTTGAGCAGAAACAATAATAAGGATGAGAATTCTTTTTTCCCCATGAATTATACGTGACTTTATTTAATTTTATTTTATCAAATATGAAAAAGTTCAGTGACGCAGTAAAGCCAAACCCTTTTCTCTACCACTTTCTAAAACTTGACAGTTTTATTTAGCCTTAAAACCTTCTAGATACTAGGAAGCTACAAGAACCTCAGCTACATTTTTCATACATAGGCCTGACTATGAGATTCAGCCAGAGGCATTCCTGTCTCAGCTTCCTTAGCAGTGCCCTCTGTTAGCCAAGCTATACCTCAGACTGTATATAAATACAGTGTCTCGGCAAGACATCTCTCTGTTCAGAACACGCTGGCAAACACTGCTCTCAGGAATGGAAAACAGTTCCCTCAATTAGCAGGGTCACCTGTTACACGGCAAAGCCAAATTCGGTTCCTTTCTCTGCTCCAGAGGATCTAAAGCTTCTCTCCCACCTCACAGCAGTCAGCCTACCCACTTCACTGCAACACAGGAGTCAAGATTCATGTGGGATTGCAAGAAACCAAGGATGGTACCCCCGTGCAGCTCAGGAGTCCTGGAGGGGGTACAGGTTCTGATTCCCACATGAAGTTTTGCATTGCAAGCTAGAACATGCATTTGTTGTGCAGTGGCTACTTAATGTTAGGAGTCCCAGAAGTGGGGTGCAAATTTCCCTCCTTGCAGGACACAGCCTTTATGCCTGTTCCCAGCATAATGGTTGTTCTTGCAAACCACCCCAGCAAACCTTGAACATTTCCTGAGGCTGTTCCCAGTCCGATGTAAGGCTCCTGGCTCCTCTTGCCTGTCCCTATGTTGCTCTCTCTTTTTAAGGAAATTCTAGACACTGTTACATACTATGAGACCCAACATTATTTTCTGCATCTATAAATTAGTCTTTTTTTTTTTTTTCCTTGAAAAATCAGGATACCAGGACCAGGTCCATTTAAGAATTTCTCTTGGAGCATGTATAGACACCTCTCTGAAGCCTTGAGTGTAACATTTGGAAGCTCTAATGAAAGTCCCTGTTCATATCAGCATTTTCTTGCTGACTAGCTTTAGCAGGTACCGTTTTGAGGTAGTTTGCTTTTCAATGTGTACAGGGCTTTGAACTGAGGTCTGAGGTGCACCATACATAAAGAGTTTTCACATCAAATTGTTTATTCCAAGTATCAAATGTCCAGACCATTTCTGCATTTCAACTGCATTTCCATCTTTTCTTTTTTTTTTTGTCAAATGTTTAAGAAAGTTGAATCCTTCATTTTTTGTCCATTTGCAGGGACTTACTTTTTTACAGTACAAAGTAAAAATTTCTAAATAACACTACTGTTGAACAAAAAAGAAAGGAAAGAAAGACATTCTCTGGGAGAGACACATAATCTTCATCTCACTCATATTATTTGCTTCCAAGAAGGTTTTGACAGCTAAGATAACATGTGGACAAAACAGCAGGTGTGAGTCAGACCTTTCTCCAGATTTCATCCTGGAGTGAAGAACAACTAAGGTCCAGTTTATTTCAAAACAAAAGATAGGAGGATTGGTAAGAAAAGCTAAATAATGAAGACTTTTCATTAATATGTAAAACACAGTACAAGCTTTAAAACTTATGATGTAAAAAATTAGATTTTCCCTACCACCTTAAATATGTCTAAAATCAATGAATGCTAGGAGTTTAATTGTTCTCTGTTTACAACTCACAGTCTTCTTTGTTGTGGCAATGGATGAAAGTTAATTGTATATTTATTTTGTTCTTCTCTTTCAGTCATGCAGCAATGTCTGGATTTCAAGCATTTTGTGAACATTAAGAAATAGTTTTCACTTGTATGTATGTATGTAGTGCAGTGAGAAATTTTAAAAATATTTTAGGGTTTTTAAAAGGTTGGGTTTACATTTCAATTTTTTGGTGGGCTGACTTTTAAATTGTTTGTTTTGGAGTATAAAGCACAAAATAATAATGAGAACGGCCACACTGTAATGTAGCTATGCTGAAATTTAATGTGAAAGTAAGTGAAATGGTAAACTCCAGGAACAAAGCATTGACTGCCATTAGCTGTTTTCTGGATTCAAATTGTAACAACACAATGCAATGAATACTTACTCTTATGTAGAAATCTAAGTTATTTTTGCTTTTAATGAGGGTGGCTCTTTCCTTGCAAGCAGCAGGATAACCTCACCAGAACTTTATAATCCTTGCTAAAACCCTTCGTTGCTGTTGTCTTAAGAGTGACATGCAGTTCCAGCATAATACAGCAGCGGTAACATATGACAAGGAGATGGCATTTAACGTATCTTTCTCCATATTTCTTTTTAATTACACTAAGATTTGTGACCCTTTTCAAGCAGCACAGTTTTTCTCTGTGGATTTTGCTACTATTCCCAAGCTTTCCAAGATGATCATTGACAGTTTGGGCATATAGGAGTAAGTTACAAGCTTCTTTACAGTACCATCTTTACAAAGACACTCTTCTTGTGTTGCACAATACTGTTCTTTTAAAACTCTGCTTGGTATGTAAATGTACATGCATGCATTCAAGTCTACTACAACATTTTCTTTGGAGACCTTAGTCAGCCAAAAAGCCTTGGAGTCTCCACTGTAATGAGTGCAAAACCTTGAAATAATCTTATTAGATACTCAACTACATCTAGAAGCATTCAATTTACAATAAGCACATTAAGAAAGCTTTTTTTTCCAAAATAATGTATTAGACTTGGATCTACAAACACATGGTTTCGCTTAATCCTCATGTGTTCAAAGAATCAGTCTTTGTAATCACGTAACCAAATATCTGCAAGATTAAGCTGAGTAGCTGACTTGGAATAAAAAAAAAACCTGAATTCATAAACTTGAGTCTTCCTTGTAGAGTTATTACCAATGAAAAGTAACTTTTAAAAGGCTTGCTAGATTTCATTTCATTTTCAAACACTGAAAATGGAAGTGGAACATCTCACCTGAAGTAAGAGTCTGAAAGTAAAAGACCCTTGTTTTTTTTTATTGTTTATTTATATATTTATCTTACTATTTGTTACCAGGTACCCAAGGACTTCATTCATTCGCTAATTCTGCATTTATTTTTTTTTTTTTCAGAACTAAAACTGGCAATAATGTCAAATGGAAAAGATTAATACATCCAGAAGAAAACCTTTTATATAGTATTGAATGTTTTTTTCTGAAACAATAGATCTGAGAGATATCTGAGAGCAGTTGCTATAGTAATATAGTTTGAGAGAGCCCCGTGTTGATGTTGTGCATATGGGGTAGAAATGCAGAGAGGAAATGAGCCAGTTTGTTTTTCCATGCACAGCAGGGCCAGCCTGCACAACTGTAACAAATGAGCAAAAAATGTCACAGATTGGTAGCCAGTTGGAGGTGGGTGGAGGGGGAGGCGAGTGGAGAAGAAACAGGTCAGATCTGCACCACAAAGTTGGGGGAAGGTGTAAGTAACGGCTATATATATTCTAATTATCTTGTCAGCTAACAGGGAAGATACCAAGAAGAGAAGGGCATTATAGAAATGAGTTTCAGCTCTCTAATTGGACCAATGCCTCTTGCTTGCACCTCTCACCTCCTCAAACCTGCTCTGGCAGCCACCTGACAAGCCAGTTCAAAGCCTTCACAGCCGAACTTCACTAACTTCAGAGGGTTTTTGCTTGAGACTAGAAGCCGGCAAGCAGGCCAAGTTTTCTTGGTGAGCATGAGCCATTGTCTCCCTTCTCTGCATTTCTCCCCTTACCTTTAAAGATGGAGGAAATGCCTTTGAATACTTTCAAAAGGGTATTCATTGCCTTTACTGGCCAAAAAATGTCATCCTCCTGATTGTGAGAGACTGAGAATAAAGTGTGCATTGGCAGTAAGGGTGTCTTACTGCTAAGAACTTTCGTTGGATATACTAGGCCCTTAATTTTGTTTTGGCCAAAACGCAAACTTTTAATCTTTAACTTCTCCCACGCTATGGCATTCACACAAACTGTGACTACACAGGCTCACACATTTGAACAGCTCCCACTGAGGTGAAGCTCAGGAAAAAAGACAGGTGGAGCTGCAACAAAAACTGGTGTCCAAAATAATGATTTTTTTTCAGTTAGGCAAAGCTTGAGATATTAGTATCAGTCTAATGAGCTAGGAACTGATAATGAAGCAAGGAAGAAAGGTGTTTTCCTAGTAAAGAGCTCTTGTTTATTGTGTGGCTAATTGCAAAAGGAAAATTACGGGAAAGTGGAGAGGCCAAAGAGAGAAATACAGATCCTGCACCTTGGTGAAGAAACTTCTTGTAGGACTGGGGATCCTGGACTCCATACAAAACTGACTCGTGTCCAAGAGTGGTGGAGAAACTCAGATAAACACACTGTTTGTAGGGACATACCTGGTTTTGCCAAGTATTTGAATTTGTTATCAACTGCTAAGCATGTTTACTGTTTCTGTTTCAGTCTAGCCACAGTCTATGTATCTTCATGTGCCTGAAAAATTGACGATAAAACAACGGCATTTGCAAGCTTTGGGCTTACAAAAGGAATACAAGATATAGGGAGTTCCTATGGGATCAGAACTGCCATCTCTGCTCTCATGAGATCGCACCTGGAGTACTGCGTCCAGCTGTGGGGCCCCCAACATAAGAAGGGCATGGACCTGTTGGAGGGAGTCCAAAGAAGGGCCACAAAGATGATAAGATGTCTGGACCACCTCTCCTGTGAAGACAGAGAGAGAGTTGGGGTTGCTGACCCTGGAGAAGAGACTCTGGGGAGACCTTGTAACAGCCTTCCGGTACCTAAAGGGGGCCTACAGAAAAGATGGGGAGGGACTTTTTACAAGGGTATGTAGTGACAGGACAAGGGCTAATGGTTTTAAACTGAAAGAGGATAGATTTAGATTAGATATAAGGAAGAAGTTTTTCACTATGACGGTGGTGGGGTTGCCCGCTGGAAAAGGTTGCCCAGGGAAGTTGTGGATGCCCTATCCCTGAAAGGGTTCAAAAGCAGGTTGGATGGCTCTTTGAGTAACCTGGTCTAGTGGAAGGTGTCCCTGCCCATGGCAGGGGGCTTGGAACTAGATAACCTTCAAAGTCCTGTCCAACATAAACCATTCTATGATGCTGTGGACTTAACTCTGGGCAATTCATTCCTCACCGGCTGTAGTTTATGCTATGATGGATTAAAGCAGAAGCAGTGGAACTACTGCTGGTTTGCCTTTATACATTATACTGTGAACTTCAGAAGATCAGGAACAACTTCTGAAACAATTAGATCTTTCCAGGTAGAGGTTAGAGAGTTTTTAACCTTGTCAGCCTTTCTAATCTAACCTACTCGTGCCTGAGCCAAAAGGTTCTGAAATCCCTCTGGTCCCAGCTATGGGGACAGCCTAGAGCATGTTGAGCTGGGAAGGGTCAACCATGGCGATGACAGGTTTAGGGAGAGGATGAAGTCCCAGAAGATCATATACTGAGACCTGGGACGATCACAGAGGGGGCTCCTGATTAAAATGGACAGACAAAGATCTTGTCTTAGATTAGCCATTCTTGTCTGCGAGGTGTATCAGAAATAACCCCCTAGGCTGCAAAGAAGGCAATGGTTGGTTATCCTGCTCTGTTTCCAGCCATGGCTGGGAGATCGCTGCTTTGTTTTACTCAGCTAGTCAGCTCTGAGTACTAAGCTGCCTGCTGGCCAGGACCATTTCCCTCTCTCTCTCCATTTTCTTCTCCTGTACCACGCTTTTTAACAACACTTGGCTGCCTAAGTGATGTTAGTCTGGACTTTTCTGTCATAGGGCCACTTTCATGCTCACCCATTAGAAAAGAGGCTGACAAGAAGGCCAAATATCTGTGACCTTGCTTTGTCAGTTCAGAGGCACCAGTGTGACCTGTCATAAGAAGCAACCCTGAAGCAGGCTGCAGTATTCGGAGTTTAAAAGCAGAGAAGATCAAACAAGTAAAACAGCTTCATGGATTATCTTTTCTAAAACTTACAAAGCAATTGCTTCTTCCCCACCCTAGTTTGACTCACTTGTTCCAGTTCCACCAGAGTTTAACAAGTGTCTTGAGTAAGCTTCCTGCTACAAAGTGCACATCTAGACAAGTCACTGAGAAGAAGGAAATCAATTGTGCAAATCAGTGTTCAAGGCTAAAGCTGTGATGTATAAGTAACATTAGCTGCTTGCACCCCTCTCATCTCTGAGTGCAACATGATTTTAGCAATATAAATAATTGTAAATGAGAATTATTTTAAGCCTCTTTTACTGTCTATTGGTTAGTTCAATGCTGCTCAGCCCAATGTGTTTTCATTAGATAATGTCAATGATAAGTTAAGGAACACAAAGAACATGAAGAATTAATTGTCAACACTTCATGGACTCAGTTTTGTAAGGGTTTCCAAGTGATAATGAAATGCAGGTAACCACATCTTTTTATGCAAAATTATGGACAGTTGCTTCTTTGGCAAAGAATAGAGAACAAGTCATACGAGAAGAGGCTGAGGGAAGTGGGCATGTTTAGTTTGGAGAAGAGGAGGCTGAAGGGAGACCTCATTGCCCTCTACAACTACCTGAAAGGAGGTTGTAGAGAGGTGGGGGTTGGCCTCTTCTTCCCAGTGAATAATGACAGGACCAGAGGAAATGGTCTAAAGTTGTGGCAGGGGAGGTTTAGGTTAGATATTAGGAAGAATTACTTTACTGAGAGGGTGGTCAGGCGCTGGAACAGCCTGCCCAGGGAGGTGGTGGAGTTGCCATCCCTGGAGGTATTTAAGAAACATGTAGACATGGCTCTTCAGGGCATGCTCTAGTGCCCAAGATTATTGGTTTGTGGGTGGGTTGATGTGGTGGGGTGTTTTGTGGTTTTTTTGTTTTGTTTTGGTTTGGTTTTGTTTGTTTGTTTTTTGTTGATGTTGTTTGGTTGTGTTGGTTTTGTTTTTTGGTGTTGTGTTTTTTTAAGGTTGGACTCAATGATGTCAGAGGTCCCTTCCAACCATGGTGATCCTGTGATTCTGTGATTTGAGAGAGGTTCAGATACAGACTGCACTTATTCAGGCTACGGAGGAGCAATCCAGAGCTAGATCCAGGCTAACCTTAATGAAGATTTTCACTAAATGAGTCTAGCTGTGTTTGGTGTCTCACAGGAATCAGGGTGACTAGAAAACTTGTTTTTATTTCTGCACACTCAAATTTAGAATCATCTAAAGAAAAGATCACATTCTAGAGGAAGTTGTGAGCTTGATATATACAAAATAAACAAAATATGAGTGAATTTATCTAAACAAATTTTTTTTGACTGTTTAAGGTTTGTCTGGTATCATGGAATCACGGAATCACAGAATAGTACAAGTTGGAAGACATCTTGAAAGATCATCTGGTCCACCACTGTTGGAAAGGGAGCCTAGATGAGATTATCAAGCACCATCTCCAATTGCATCTTGAAAACCTCCAGCAATGAGGACTCCACGGTGTTTCTGGGGATGTTGCTCCGGATGTTGCTCCAGTGACTGATTGTTCTCATGGTGAAGAATTTCTTTCTTAGGTCAAGATGAAACCTCTCCCAGTGCAACTTGCACCTATTGCCCCTTGCCTTCTCCATGTGGTTCTTTGTGGAGAGAGAGCCTCCACCCTCTTTGTATCCATCCTTTAAGTATTAGAATACTGTGAGGTGGACCCCCTAAGCCTTTTCTTCCCCATGGAGAAGAGACGTAATTCTTTCAGCTTTTCCCCAAAGGCTGGGTTCTCCAGGCTTTTGATCATCTTCATAGCTTTCCTTTGACTCTCTCCAAATGGTTTGCATCTTTCTTGAACTGTGGGGCACAGAGCTGGACACTGAACACCAGGAGCGGCCTGAGAAGTGCTGAGTAGAGTGATGACGTCTATCTCTGCTAGTAATGATCCTGCAGATGCAGCCTAGGATTTGATTTGCCTTCGTTGCTGAAGCAGCAAGCTTCTAACTCCTGTCATCCAACTCCTAGGCACAAATAGGGCAAGACTTGAAGTCAGTACACTGTAGAATGACCCATATATCTCAATGGCTCTGATTAGATACCAAAATAAATAACCACATTTCCACTCACATAAAGTGTGCATGTTAGTGATCAGTTATAATACAGGAGAAGACAGGTTAATATTCCAAATCCCACCAGTAAGTAGTTCATCTAATTCTGTATTTCCACCCTCCAGGGAAAAAAAAGAGATGTCAGAAAAGAAAGACCAATGAGATGTATTTGTCCTTGAAATGAAGTTCTTTATAGCTGGAAGACTTTTTTTTTAACCTCAAATAAATAAAAATGCTACTAAGTATTATATGTAGGCAGGAAATGATCTTCCTGTCTGTTGTGAACTTTCAAGCCTTTCAGGTCCTGAATTCAGACAAGGCTTTGGTTTCTGGTTGTTAATGGATTGCCTAAATAATTGCCCTGAATGTTTTGTCTCGATTTCAGCTCATTTTATATAATTAGTTGATATTTTCAAGATGAAAAATTCTCTCAGTTCTTGCCAGTGGGATTGTGCTAGTTTCAGAACTCTTTTTTTTCTAAGGATTCTTTCAATGCCAAGGAATTTCTTTAAGCCAACTTATTAAAAAATATTTTAGCTTTGACCACTGTTATTTCCCCACAAACTGTTGATAAACTTTCATATATCTCCATATCAGAGCCTGAAGAACACAAACTGTGAATTTAATTTGTAAGCATTCCAAAGATATAAGGGTATGAAGTAAACATTGAAAACCAGATCAAGAAAACCTTGGAATATTTCACAGCATTATTGATTCACTAGGACAATGTAGGAGGTCTGGATTGTTGTTACATTTTTAAGGGGTATCAGTACTGCTAACCCATCTGATTTCTCTACCTGTAGATAAAGAAGTATGTAGTGGAAGGAGATCTCTAATAACAATAGAATTATTTTGTTGACAACTGTTTCTGTGGCACTTTGACTCTTTTAAATTATTTTATTGGTTTAATTGTTTAGCTTAGCTTAAAAAAAATAATTTTATTTTCCCCCAGGTTTCTCTGCTTGCCTGAAAGAACATAGCATTTTAACCAGTTCCCTGCTCCTCTTACTTCTTTATTTACACAAAATTAAAACAGAAACAGTTTTATGATATCGGAAAGATACATGCCCCTGTGACTCCCATTTTCACTCGTTGTTTACCAGGTTTCCTTTTGTTCAACTTAGTCTGGGGTTTGAGTCTTTGAATATGGAATATCTTCTGATGGTAGTGAAGTTTAATTTTGTATCATACCTCTTGCTTCTAAAGCACTTTGCAGTCTGTCTGTCTCATTGCATGTGCCCACACACAAACACAGAGCATCAGCCATCTCTAGTGGGAGGGTGACAGCCACACAAGCCGACTGGTAGCCAGCCAATGTGCTGCACAGCAGTGGGAAAAAAGGAATATTGGCCAAGGATGTCACATCAACCCGCCTCTCAAGAGTGTGCCATGGGATTTTCAATATCCACAAGGAGCAGATGTCTTTAATTTCTGATCATTAAAGAAGACAATGTCAACAACGTGGGTTGGCAGAAGGAGGGGCAATGCCAGCTTGTCAATGATCTAACAGTCTTCCAAAAGAGAAGGCAAATAATCAGAGCATAAGAGTCTTCATGTTTGTCCTTGATGAACAAGCTAAGAGGAACCAAAGATATGAGGAATCCATCACCATAATGTACAGTGGGAGATAGGCAGCTTTGCAACCTGAGGGTGCTTAAGTAGCAGGTTCCATAAGCCCCAGAATTCAAAAGCTACCTCAAAAATCTAACTTTGACACAGCCATAGAAAGGACAGATATATGCAACCAACGCTAATGTGCCTCAGGATTGGATTTCATGCTTCTGCACGACTGACATTAAGCAGCTGGCCTATACTGTACACTAGCCTGCTGTGAGTGTTCTCAGCAGAGGGTCCGATCCTCCATGGTAACGCTCTTCAGGGAGCTCTGGAAATGCTTTAATTATTAAAATGAATAATTCCTACCAACACATTTAATTGGAAAATATTACATGTTTAAATGTGCACTAATGGAAGGGCTCTGAAAATCTAACAATATAATAGAGTATGCTGTTTGAAGTGAATTCTAGCAATATTTTTTCAGCCAATAACACCATGCATTATTTATCATATCTCTTTTTAATCCTATCTGATAGCTCATATGAAGAAGGAATCACTGGAACCTCAGAGATAAAATGCAAATCTGTGAATCACCCCCCGCAAGCTTAACCTGCCACCACAACCTCACCTGCCTTCCTTGCTTCCTGCCCCCTAGTTTCCAAGGAAATAGCTCAACGAATTTATTGCTGCAGTATAAACTCAATCCCCTTGTTTCTTCCTCAGCACTTGGGAGGACTATGCAGACCAACAAATTACAGGAATTTGGTTACCCAGATTTGTTACCACGGCCTGCCAGAGACTGGACACATCCAAAGGCAAGAGAAAGCCAATTTGAGTGCAGACTAGTGGGAGACACAGGAGAGGAGGGCAGAAAGTAAGGCTTCAGGGCATAAACATCACCTAGCCAGAGGATGCAAGGATAGGTGTGAACAGGGATAACAAAAAAGGTCAGAAAACACATCAGCAAAGAAGCAGAGGTGCAAAACACGTTAAAGACGTGAAGCAGCGGCACAGAAGGATGCTGGCTGAAGCTGCTGAGCCCTTTCTAGGTTAAGTAGCAAATAGTTTTACAGTTGGAGGTATCTGAACTAGTGAAATTGCATGGTGTCTTGGGGGAGGAGCATTTGGAGAAGGATTTGTGCCTCCAGATTAAGTTCTGAGAAGCCCAGAGCCCACAGTGAGCATTTTCAAAGGGAGAGACTCAATATGAATTGCAACCTTGTAAAGTGATTGTGCTGGCAGGCTTTGTCTGATCTAATCTAAAAGGATTATGCTAATATTGGTCTTCGTATTTCTTTGCATACTTTTTTCCTCCCCAGAGGGAAAATGTGTTATGTTCTGGATATATGAATAGTGAAAAAACCAAGAAGTCACTTTCATCTTTAAGTCACACTCTCTCCCTCAAAGTCTATCAGGAGTAAAGATATGCAGGAAAGGAGCATTCGAGACAGTTTTTGCAAGAAAGAAGGTCAACAGAAGAGGAAAAGTCAGAGTATATTTTGAAAAAAAATATTTTTGCATTGAAAATGATATCTATTATTTTAACTGGTGCTGAGCAGGACTGTAGGTAACAATGTAAACCCATTTTGTTCTGACTGGTTTCTGAAATCAGCAACCGCAATCCTTTTTGAGCTCTTTCTCCTTATCTCAAACTGGACTTGTCATTTGCCATGTTTTTTCTACACATGGTGACACTATAACAAATTTGTGGAGATTTTCTTATTTACTACAAATACAACACTTGTCAGGTCTGCCTCTTTTCTGTCCTTTTTTTTTTCCCCTCTCTGTGCATATTCATTAGCTGGAGGAACGTCTTGAGAGTAACAAGTTTTCCTGTGTATCTACCGAAGATTTCACACTCCCAGATTCTAAAAAGAGAGGTTTTGTAGCTATCTTCTCTGCCCAAAAGATCAAACACAGCATAGCATAGCAAGCTTGGGAGAGGAGCCAGCAACCCTTGATGTACCGTGGATGTGTTCAGCCTGTTTGGGATCACACTATTCATTGGTATCACATGATTGGCAATAATTACCAAACAGCCCCACTGCAGTGCACAGATGAAATGCAAGCATACCCAGAACTCCGGGATTTGGACAAGCCCTCCTGTTCCCTCGGATTTGATTCTGCTGTAATACTGTATCTCATCTGCAGTTTGGTTATTCTTATTAACAGCTCCTGTTTGATTATGCATTTTTTGCCTAACTTCTTTGCTTAATGTGACTGTTTCTGCTGAGTCCGACATCAAAATTCAGGAGTCTCTGATATTTATGCAAAGCTGTATTTAACACTTCCAACCCATAGGTGTGATTTGCAGCTCTTACAATTTAGAACAATTTATAAACTACAGCCGATCACATCATCTCTCAACAGATTTGAGAACAACAACAACAAAAAAAATAGGAAAAAAATAAGGCTAGGAGCTTTTCCAGCGAAGAAAACAGATGACAGGGAAAAAATGGCTCCAATTTGAAAAAAGCAAAGAGTTTGTAGACACTTCAGTGTCTGCAGGCTGCTAGACAGTAGTGGAGCAGGAGCTGGAAACACATCACGAGAGTTTCTGCAGGATCCTTATTGCTTGCTGGAAGACACCATGTGGGTAAAGAGAGGCAAGTAAAAGCTGTTGTACCCTGTTTGCTCACATAACAGATTCCTGCCCACACGGTGAACTGTCTTGATGATTTGGAAAGCCAGTTTTTCCTTCAGGCCTCCAGAGATACAGAAGACAAGGGGTTTTGGCTTTGTGTGTTGCTCTTGGGAAGGTTTAATATATAAATTGCACTTTCTCCACCATACGGCGAGGTTCTGAAGTTCATCAGACATAGCGCGTGACTGAAAACTGTACACTGCAACCCTGTTATGATTGAGTTAGTTGAAACTACTTTCTTTAGCAAACCTAAAATTCAGCAGTACTTTTCACATGACAGAGACTGTTCTAGGAACACTCATAAATGTTAAGAAAGACAAAAGAAACATGATTAACATAATGCAGATAAAAGTCACTTGATGCTGTATAAGGTATGGTTGCACATAGAAAGAGGTTTTTATGAGTTAAATGTTACAGGGATAATTGGCAATTTCAACTACTATTGAAAATAATGAAGAAAAGTTTTAATACTATAGTTTAAGCAGAATAAATATCTTTCCTTTAAGACAGTTTTAAGAGGTGATGTAGGCTCTTCTATGGAACCAGAAAGCTGAAACACAAAGAGTTTCTGTCAAGAAACGTCTAGTTTCCTATCAAATCTCTATTTCTAAAGACACACCCAGCTAAAAATTTGCAGCTGGCATGTAGCTTATATCTATAATGAAAAACAAAAAGCTAAACCACTGTAGCAGGAAAGCACAACATTTAAATTACCCATCACCAAAGCAGAAATTAATTTAGATGTGATGAACATCTTGCTCTCTTCTTTTATCTTTGCTGTTCTAAAGCAGATAAGTCTTGAAGGCAAGGCCTGGCCAAGCTCTGAGCCAAAAGATACTATCTTTTGACATCTAAAACTTGGTGAAAAAGGTAACTGTAAAATAGTCAAGACAAAATCCATTTTATTTCCTAAGTTAAAAATATTACATTATTACCAGCTGCCTGCTCAATGTAACTGTACAGAGAAAAATGGAGCTGAGTGTCCAGATGAGGTAGTGTATTCGCACACTCAAGACATGGTAAAAACTGAGTCTTCCCTAGTTTAAAAGAAAGGGAAGTGCCAGCTGGACAGGCATTTGTGGAGAAAAGGCTGAGCACAGACCTGAGACCTAGAATTGCAACTATGTTTTGGAGACATTAAAAATTAAACAGGAAATATTCTGAAGTTTAATCTTGAATGAATGCAAGCAACAAATTTGTTGGTATTTTTTTTGATTTACAGTAACACAATTTTAGAAAAGGTATAAGCCACCAGTCTTCCTGGGGGTTGCAAAGGTGTTAGTGATGTTGTTGACAGAAAAGTGAGAAGGAATTTTCAGCCTTTTTCACTATTAGATTGCATCCCAGCTTGACAGTTTAATTTCTCAAGTTCAAAGAAAATCATATCTATATTCAGATATGCCTTTTCCCATCCTTGTATCTTTGGTTTGAGGCTGTCAAGTCACTTCAGCATGCCATTTTACAATCTCTGCCTAATCTTAACTCTTCACCAGGAAGGAGATAGCTCTCTATCCTACTCTGAACACTTTAAGATGACTTGGAGAAAATGCATTAACAGGTGTACCGAAATATCAAGGCTTTATCATGGTTTTAAAAACCAGTATTGAATTCCTGATATTCAGTTGTTTCACCTGCCCTGTTGGCTGACAGCTGGGGAATGATGGTAATTTTGAATCATCTTTAAGCTTCACCAATTTTCTTAGTTATTTAAACAATAAAACCTTAGCATTTTTTCTATCCTGGAAGTTCTCCTTATTTAAAAAACCCACACAAGTATGGCATTTTTAAGTCTTTTTTCCTGACCTCCATGGGAGAAACTTATAGAGTGATTAAATGCAGAATGCTGCTTCTGCACATGGCCTTAAACTGCCTTTCCCTCAACAAGTGCTTGCACCTGTGTTAGTTTCAGTGAAAACTCCAGGCTGCCACCCTGTCCCTTACTTTCTTTAAGGTTAGTGAAAATATTCCAGCTGAGATTTACTTTAAAGGTGTGTCCTTTTTCATAAAAAATTGTAGGAATCTTAGGCAAACAGAAGAACAGCAGGCAGGAGGAATTCTTTAGCTAGCCAATGTTCCACATTTTATTTTCCAACAGAGAATCTTAACAATCACCCATCGTGTTGGAAAGCCACATGACGATAATATAAATTCACTGATGCAAGCCAAAGAGCTACAAACCTTTCTAAATCAACATAAACATATCTCAAAATCTGTGTGTAGACCAGCCGACATGCGTTCCCTCTGTTTTCCTAGGAACCTTGCCCAAGGCTGGTTGTGCTCAGAGCCACGGGTGAGTGTGAAAGATCAGAGAAGAGCTGAGGTTCACTGCTGCAAGGCACCAACCACCCTCCACAGCCAGAGGGCCTGGCTTCTTCCTTAGCCAATGTCAGCTGAACCGTTTGTCCGACTGTACATTTGTACTGCCATATGGGAAGGGAATGCCATCCTGTGTGTTGTGTCACCTGCAGAGCTTATGGCAGACATTTCCGAAACTGCTGGCCCTGTTCTCAGAACTTTATTCTGGTTTATGAGTTTCTGTTATTGTAGAAGAACTTTTCTGGAGACAGGGGACAGCATGTGCTGCTGAAGAGCACCCTAGGGTTTGGGATTCAGAAGTCCATCTTCAGTCTGTGACAAACCTACGTTTGTGTTTTATGGAGAAAATCATTACACACTTCTCTGCTTCCAGTTCCACACCACTTAAGTGAAGGGGAATAATAATTACACATTTTAAAAAGGTGGATTAAGAGTTAGTTATCTGGGTACAGAGCTGTAAATAAGATACTTAATTTATGCCTCCTAAAGATTGTTACATTTGGTATGTTTGTAAACATGCAGAACAGAATACCTGTGTTGTAGAAACCAAACCACTGTGTACTTCAACTGCATTTCATGTACTTAAGTATTAAAGAGAACTTATTGCACAACTTGTTCCCCATAGAAACAAGACAGTTGAATTAATTATTTATATAATATACATAGCCATCACTTGTACTCTGTATCCCAGCATCATACATAAACTCTTCTTCCCTAGCACCGAGGGTTTTCTGAAACATAGTTCATTTTGATATTGTCTGAGTAAGCAAACAAAATAATCAAAGTAATAAATTAGGTAATAAAACAGATCAACATGGTAGCCTTGTGGATGATCCATAACACAAAACACTTTCAGGAAGGGCGTGAAAATGTTTGGTGTCTCGAGCCATTTCACTATTGAGAAAAACTGCTTCACTTTGAACTGGGAATTTTATCTTGTATAAAGGGAACTAAGGAATTGTAATTTTTTAAATAATTTTAAAGATATATAGAATTTCTTGAGGCAGTTCTGAATTTTGCTTACACTAATATTTTTCTGTAAGACAGGACTTTCTTAAATTCTCAGTGCTTTCAACTGGAGAAGAGATGCACGATACCCAACTACATGAAGGACTCCACTGCTAATGCTTTTTTTGATTACAGGAATGATATTTTTTTCCCCAGCATTGCCATGGAAGTAGTATTTCTTTATAAAAAGTAATTTCAAATTCTTCAGACAAACCGTGTATATTAAAAGACTAAAAACAAAATAGCTAGTGTTGGCCAAGAAAACCTATCTGGAGTGCTCTGTCCTTTGACTCTGGAAAGTTAGCCTGTTGTCACTTCTGAACAGTACCAGACCTTTGTGTGGCTGACATACTTCATTTTCCCAACTATATAACCGGTAAGAAATACAATCCCTTGGATAGGCAGCATGAGTCACTTGTGACTTTTCACTTTTTTCCATTCTTTTAAAATCAGGAATTCACTTGCAATGCGCTTCTCAACTTGTTTTGATAACACATTTAAAATTTATCCTTCAAGCAGAGAGGAGTTTGGACAAAGATTTAAGGACCCAGCTAGGTGGCATATTGTTTTTTTAATGGCACTCATGCACAGACTCTTTCATCAGACCTCCAGAAAGACGTCACAGCATTTTCAAACTCTACAGGTTGCCATTCAGTTGTAGGAGGAGGATACTGTCCATGGCTGAGACAAGCAGACCAGCTGTCCTAACCCACCACCAGTGTGCAGGATGGTGAAAGATTCTACAGGGACTGGCATTGGAAGTGGACATCCCTCAAGAAATTCTTGATTGCAGATGTCTTATTGGTTATCTGTTCGCAGGGCAATGTTTCTCATTCTCAGAAATGAGAGGACACTTACAGCAAAAAATGTTAATGGAGTTTTTTCATTTAAGCTTCAAAATAATATTTGGAGATAGATGGAACAACCAGTTCCATCAACAACAGTTGATAATGGATTCATTAACAAATTAAGCTACTAGTCAGTCTGTCTAAGCAAACTTTTAACAAGAAGAGAATGAATCCGTTATAGCTATTTAATAACACCTTGAACATAATTCTGTACACTAATGCAGGTACTTACCTGTTTCTTTACAGAGTCAATCAAATTTGTATATATTTAAAGATCTTCCTTCCCACTGCAGACATATTTTATAGCTTGGAAGAGACAGTTTGTGATTGAGCAGAAGGTATCAGATTCACTCTGCATACATGCTAGTAAAGGTTATGAAGATTACTGTCATTTATTTAACAGCATGTCAGAACTTGTAGCCTCTGTGAGTTCCATGCTGCATTTCTCTCATGTTTGTACCCTCTAGTAGTAAAAATATGAAAATAAACTAGCATGATGAGAGAACAACCATGTCATGACTATGTTGTACATATCAATATTTAAACCACTTCTGTAACATTTGTGGGTTCTTCTGATTAAATGATGAAAGAGGAGCAAGATCTAATTACAATTTGGAAACACTTCAGTCTTCTCCAGAGTCTAGTCACAGGCTAGAGGATGCTTCTGACACTGAAGCTAATGTATGAATAAAACCATGAAAGAGAAAACTAGATGATGCTGGTGAAAATACAGGTATTTTGCATCAAAAATCGGTGGACAGAAGAGGACAAACAGCTGGTGCAATAGGGACCAGGACTGTGTAAAAATCCTGTAAATCTGGAAAAGTTTTAATGAGAGAACTGTAGACATAGAGAACTATATCAGACGTTTCTCTTAGAATATTTCTATTTTATACTCCATTTATTTTCAAACTGCCACTTTGTTTTTTCCCCACAACAATCATAGGTCCTCTCTCCTGCCATCCATAAAATGACTTAGGATGGCTAACATCAGATGGTAACATCAAAGCAGAGCTAAGAAATCAAAATAAGAAAGCTCACTAAACATGCCAGCTGCAAAGCCCAGATTAGGAAGGCAGACCAAACCTTGGGAGCCATTAGAGGGTGCCAGCAAAGTGATGGGAGGGAGGCAGTGCAGTGTGAAGAGGCGCAGACTGCACCATAGGGCTTCCCATCCCCACTGGAGGAGACACACAGTAGCCAGGAGGGCCTGGGATGATGGCCCCAGGCAGGTGCAGGAGCAGGGTCCAGCTCAGTGGGGAAGAGACACAGACTGGGATGAGAGGTTAGGGGAACCACTGGCGGCCGCTGCCATAGACTGGAGAAATGAGCTAACTCCTATCTTGAGACAAAGGGAAAGCACCATGTTTAACATTAAAGGTTAAATTAAATTAAGTTAAATTAAAAATAAAGTAAATTAAAGTAAAAAATTAAATGAAATTAAATTAATAAAATAAAATAACAAAATGAAAAATAAAATAAAATAAAATAAAATAAAATAAATAAAATAAAATAAAATAAATTAATACAGAACAGCCTAGAGGAACATTCTATTTAAAATCCTCATAGCCTAAACATAATATCCTAGGTAGCAGAACACATGGAGCATGGTTTCATAAAGAAACACAAATGAAAGTACATGCTTTCCTATTCAAAGAGTACCTCTGGAGGAAGAGAACTTTCAGTCTCCAGGTAATAAAAGCTTTCCTGAAAGAGAGCAAACACCTCTTCACTCTCACATTGACTCCAAATAGGGCTATGTCCCTGAGAGTTTATGTTCTCTCTCTCCCAAAACTGTACACTAGTCTCCACCAGCTTTGCCTCACTTACATACCCAGACTACCATGGCTGCACCATTTCTGCTATTTACTTTCTTATAGTCGATATCTTCAGGAAACCAAATCTCTTTTTTGTGCATCAGATGCAGTTCTGATTATCAGTATACTACAGAAAAAATAAAATAAGGCAGTGGATGTCAACTGTCAAATATTGCGTGCAGTTTTCCAGATGTTGTTAAATTTCTTTCAAAGAGAGAGAACATATGCCAAAACAAATATAGAAAGTTTATCCATAGAGGAATTGGACTGCTAATATATCTCTGATTTCATGTTTATGTTTCAAACTTATACCACATACTCAGGGTTTGGGCCCACATAGGAGTTAATAACACCTACAAAGCTCATTTGATGACTTTCATTCAATGAAATGTTCTGGAAGTCATGTGCAAGGTAGCAATTCTTGCTATTTAAAAACCATTAGAAAAAACAATTTGCAAAATTTTTACTTATGCTTCCATTTCCTATAGTGCTTCTACTGTTTCTGCTGAGGTAAAGTTCTAAGTATAGTTTAAGATCCGGCCAAATGGAGACACTTATGCATATGCTACAGTGCTGTCTTTACACAAGATCTCCAATTATATTATGAGCTCCTAAAATAGATATAAGATTGAGCCAGAAGACTATGTTGAGCTATATAGTTTAAGCATTCTGCAACATAAACATGTTCAGATTATCTAGAATGATAGTTCAATAATTTCAGCACAAGGTGCCAAGTTTTCAAAGGGTTTCCATAGCTGCACCTGCAATATTTTTAAGGCATCTGTTTGTACTTGAAGGAAAAAGGCTGAAGTTAGACATATATGTGTGTCTGTGTGTGTCTGTGTATCTTTTCATTTATATAAAATCATGTCGTTATACTGCAAACAAGAAAAGCTAAGATGAGCCTTCCAAAATCCAAACCAGAATTACTCAGCAAAGGGTTTCACAGGTACGAATAAAAGTACTGCGTATTTTGCATCCTGGGAGATGCCTAAGTGGTACTGAGATTAATAGCTTCAGTGTAGGCCAAGCACATACTGGGGAGTGCTAACAGGAGCACGGGTATCAGGCTGAGGGAAGGGAGCCTGAGGGTCCCCAGCACCAGAGGGAAGCCCATAAATGAGCGGTGGAGGTCACTGATGTGGTTACAGGGCAGGAGCACCTGGGGCACACAGGGAGGGGCTGAGGGAGGAGAATTGTTCAGCCTGGTGAAGAGAAGAGGAAACGGAGCACTGATATTATTACAGGACGGGGAGGCCAGAGGGGTCCCAGGAGATCTCTAGTCCAATCCTCTGCTCAGTCAGGGCTGGCTTGAGCAGCGTCCTCAGGGCTTCTCACATCTGTAACAGTTTCAAGGGTGGAGTTGCCATGGGCTGTTCATGCAACTTGACCACAGACAACCCTTACAGGAACAAGATTTTTTCCTAGTATCTAGTGGAAATTTCCCCAACAGGGCCATTCAGTGGTTGTAGGCAGCTCTAAGATGTTTCCTTGTCCTTTTCTTCTTAAAGCCAAGACAACTTCTGTGGGACTTAATAGTATATTCAAGGATTGGAGGTCCTTCTTACCCTGAACTTTTTCTGTCTTTCTAACATGTCTACATGACCTTGGAGTGAGCAAAAAAGCCCTAGTCAGGCATGAACTTTCACTGTGAAAACAGTGAAACTTCTGTATCAGTTGGCAAACCTGGTAGGTGCTGCACCACAACTGCAAGTGCAATTTTTTTCATTTGGCCCATGTGAGCATGGCCTTTATCAATCAAAACATTTCACTTTTGTACAGGTCTTCACAAGCTGATGATGTCATGAAATAACTACATCTCCACCAATATTTTTGCATTTGACATCAAATGTTTTTCTTACAAGAGTCTGGCATGCACCATTACAGAACATCTTGAAGTTCATTAGTTTGTGTTTTTTTAAAGCTGATTTATGAATGTGTGATATGCCAACTCACAGGAAAATGATTATGCCAAAACAGGCTTCAGACTGGAGCAAAAGGCTTACAGGGAGTACAGTTTTCTTTCTTGAATGTAGTCAGTGAGGAGAGGGAAGAGCAGACTATGATCAGAGAAAAACATATTGGAATCTTCAGTGGAAGGCATAAATCTCTATTTTTCAATCAGGCTGTCAATGAAATGCTGTATAATCTCTTTGCTCCTTCATTATGGAAACACTCTGAGAGGTAGACAGGAACATGAAGAAGTGGATAAGATAGCTGTTCCTGTGGTCCCTGATAGGACAGAGGGAAAAAGCTTTACCACAAGGCTAGCCGGTTAAAACTAGCCATTGGTGGCAGCAGCCCAGCATGTAATTTAATTAGATAACAAGTTTTAATGTGACAGCTTTTTGATGGATGCAGCTTATTTTGCTTCAAAAATCTTTATTTCTTTTCCAGACTCAGGGCTGCTAAGCATGCTGTACAAATATAGCATATATATAAATTCTTTCAAAGTTTAAGAAGGCCTCAAAAAAATGCTCCTCACAAGAATTCACAGCAGTGCGATAAAGTTGCTGCACAGAATGTGTTGAGACAATTCCCATGCACAAAGATGTGTTGGCAGGGTCCGTTGTTGGTTGTCAACTCTAATGGGCAAAGTTACTTACAGAGAAAATATATGCAAAAAAAAAAAAAGAAAAGGCGGCGGGGGGGGGAAGGGAGAGAGAGAGAGAGGAAAGTGCTGGTGTGTCTTCAGAGGAACATCCTCCCAAGTGTAAGGGTGCTCTCTCACACAGCGGACGATACACCTCAAAACAACTTCCCGTATTAACACCACAGGTTTTCATCAGGACCTGGCTGAAGTCCTTCCTGCTGGCTGTTTGTGCTTGTGCTGGCATTGCTGCTGGCAGGAGCACGCTCCGGGGTGGGCAGGTGCTGCACGGCTGGCCAGCTGTTGACATTGGTGCAGGTGCATTCCTGGGTCTCTAAGGGGAAGGCAGAGCTGCAAGCTGCAGGATAGGGAAATGGGGGAAGGAATCTCATGCCATCAGCAACCACTTCCCATGAGAAGCTGCCATAACAACAGCAGAGGGCTGGGCAAGTGCAGAGCCATGAGACTAACAGCGTATGGGAACAATATGGAAAAATACTGCACTGGCAGCTCTGGGAAACACTGTCCCTGTAGCTTGGGTGGAAGGGTGTGGAGCTGTGAGCAGAAAGCAGCTGTGGGGCTGCAGGTGAGAGCACCCAAGGTGTTGAGCAGTAGAGCAGCATCTGCATCAGGAGGAAAAGGGGATTATGGTGTTGCTGCCATTAAAACCCACATGGCTGGCTGCCTGTGACAGCCATGGAAATCAGTGAGGAATTAGGGGTACTCAGCCTATAAACTGCTTCTGGCTTGAGTCTCATCACTTGCCTTTTCTTATTCACATGTCAAAGCAGTGGTTTTCATCAGTTCTGCAGCTGATTAGGTTAGATTAGCTGATTAGCAGAATGCTAGTACTCCAGCGCTACTGATACCACTTCTTTGCAGTACTTATCTGTTGCAAGTACCTGCACAATCTGCAATCCAACGCTTTTGTCTGCAGGTCAGCTTTTAGGAATACAATTCACTCTTCTGTAGAAGTCTATTTTGTGTCCAGGTCTTTTACAAAACAAGGAGAAAGGAACAACGACAAGAGTAAAAGATAAATTCTACAGAGAATCAAAACAAAGGAGGAAAAGAGGAAAAATTATTTGTTCCGTAAGTTCCCCAGAACTAAATAGAGATAAGAAAAAATTCATTTACTTATGAAGTCCAACATAAACAGGGAAAGTTGAATAGTGACATGCATGGTTAACTTGAATAGCTTGAAGGTATTTGATGAAAAAATAAATCTTGCTTCAAGACATTTTTTCCCCAAAATCTCCATTCAAGATTTATTTACTTGTTGCAGAGCTATGTGACAGAAAAGTTTATTTTCAGGAAAGGACGTTTCCTCATCAATATGATGTGTGATAACCGAGGATTGAGCAAAATAGAGAAAAACCTTTTGCAGCAACAAGGGGATGGAAACAGAGTTTGGATACAAAAGCTTTCATGTAATTATCTCCCATGTAAGGGAGATATTCTCATGAATCTGATGATACTTCAGCTTGGGCAAATGAGAGCCCAAAAGAGCAGCTGTAGTGCATGCTGCATAGGAACACGAAGAGCCAAAATTACCACCAGGATGCTGCAAGTATTTGTATCCTTAAAGATATTTCTATTTGCATCCATTTTTACTCTGTCTTGTGGAAGTATCTCAGTATCTGAACGGTACCTCTCGCCTGCAGAAAATAACATATTTAAAAATATTTGTATTGTAATAACTAACGGTTTAACAGTTCTCTCCTGGTAAAAGCAACATCAAAACTCTTGCCATAATATGAAACTCGCAATTATGGAGCAGGAACACCTAATTGAGAAATAGAGTTGCTATACATGCCAAAATAGATGCCTTCCCCCCAGTGAAGCTTTTTTCAAAATGTCATCACTTCATCAGATCCTGCTAGTACTAAACAGGGTGACTGGAACAGGCTCCCCAGTTCCCATTCCCCAGGGGAGTGGTCGTGGCACCAAGCCTGTCATAGTCCAAGGAGCATCTGGATGACACTTTTAGTCATATGGTTAGACTCAATGATCCTTATGGGTCCTTCCAAGTTGAGATGTTCTATGATTCTATGATGCTATATGAATATGGCTGGAGATCTTCATGGCATCAGCATTGCAGGGTAATGAAGCTAGGTCTTGAGGTAAACACAGTCTGCTGCTCTTGGCTCTAAACTGTGTTTGAGAACGTTTATAATACAGTGTTGCCTGCTGGGTTAAACATGTGCTTGGATTGTAAACTAGTGGGTTTGAAGGACATACTTTTGTAAGCAGTTGCTTTTGGGCTGACTCAAGATTTTAGTCTCCTTACCATGCCACTCTTTTCAGGTCAAAATTTCCAAACCTCAGCACAGAGAAGACTCCTCTCTTTAACCAGTGTCCATATTGAACAAATTTTCATAAAGCCTTGATTGCCTTGTACCCCGCTTAGACTAAGAGAAACAAACCTCTGCTTGGAGAATTAAGTCACATTAAATTACAACATCCAGAACCTGCAAACATTTGCTGGCCTCTCAGCATTCAAAGGACAGGTATGCAATTTTCAGCTGGCTTCCTTTATATTACACAATCAAATGTATGTTTTTTCATCCAGAGAGTTTCTAATAGCTAGACTCAATGTGTGTACACAGCAGCAGATGTTACAAAAATCTGTTATGAAAAGTACTGCTGAGCAGGCTAACCAAAAATCTGCAGAACTGCATTAAAGATTGGGAGAAGGAGAAGGGGAGACCAGAAAGAAATCAGCAACAATTGGTGGATTTGCACACAAATTTTAATGAGAAACCACAGCCAATGTTAGGTGTGAGGGGCAATTTGTTTTCACAGCTATCAGATCTAAATTAGGCAAAAGTGATTAAAGTATAAATAATCCAAATTTAATAACACCCTTGTAACACTTTTAAATGAAAACCTAGACACCACCACAGAGTCTGCAATATTTGTAAAGGGAAGAACATTAAGCCCTAAAGGAGCAATTTAAACAGTTTACAAGGAAAGAATCAAATAGGATTGATGGTTTAAATGAATTCGTATATTCAGAGTCATCAGCATAATTAGTGTAATTGATATGGACATTGGGAGAGATTCTGCCTCTGCAGGAGGAATGTGTAAGGAAATGAAGAGAGGGGGCAGAGGAAAGGAGCTGATGGGGAAAAAACGATGAACCTGCTTCCTGACATCCCCATCATAGTCTCCTCATCCACTCTTCTGCCTTGTGGAAGCTTGCAACTCTGCCAACGGCCATGGCAGAAACGTACCACAAGCTTGTGGCTGAGAGGAGGTCTTATGGGTATCTGCTTGGACACTGAGTGCGCTTGCCCCAAGGGCACCTGGACACCCTTCTCTGGCCCCTGGAGAGCCGGCTCCACCACCAGCCCTGGTTGCCCATGACCACTGTGAGCAATGCTGCACTGACCCCCAGCTCCTGCATGTTGCTCCCTGACTACCCCTGCAGCCAATGGGGCCACCCAACCTTATGCATGTGTTTCCCGTATCCCCAGCACTTGCACTGCACCACAGCTACTCATCTTCACTGTTGTCCCCCTCTCAGGCCACCTCTTCCTTTAAGACACACCTCTGCGAAATGCGATTACACGAAACTCAGTGTTTTCTGCAGTCTGCTGAAGCCTGACAGGGGACGGCTATGCTTTCATGGGTGCAATTTGTAATTTAACCCACAAGAAATGCAATCTTATGTGACCAAAATGCTATTTACACTGGCAGAATGGAGTGCTAACTCATTTCTGTTGCAATGGATTTGCTACAAAATATTAGGTCTCAACTGAAAAAAAATTTTTTTTTGAGAAATCCAGTTATAAATGACAACTAGGCTACATAAATTTCATCTTCAGATGAAGGAAAGGTTTTATACCAGTCACGAAAGGGTTTGTTATCATCACTGTGGACATCACCTGTTCCTTTTCAAGCCAGTACAGGTGCACAGTGTGTCTTTTTTTCCTCCTCCTTCTCTTTACCATAATGTTACATCATTTAAAACTCAGAAGTTGAACATCCCACCTTATTTTCCATACCTCACATTTTATACAGGCCTGGGGGTGACAAGTAAAAAGGCAGTGTAGTAGGTAGGATTTCTTTGTACATTTCACAAGACACACACACACACACACACACAAACAACCAAAAAACCACAATTAAAAAAGTGGCAACTATATTCTAAGTGTTCAGTGTACAGAGGTGAGACTGCTTTCCTAGGAACCAGCACTACCTACAGACTCACAACAAAACGCAACAGAGAAGCTTTTGAACATGATGGTAATTGCATCATTTAGAATCAGGAACCAATGCTGGGGTCAGTATGGACTTGAAGTTGCTTGATTTTGCCATCCTGGCCAGAGAGGTTACTGCCGAGGGGCAGTGGGTGTTGGTACCAGGCAAATGGAGCAACCCAGTGAAACCCATCAATCTCATGAAAACAGCAAGGGTGGTAACATGTCAAATGAAAAACAGAAGTTAAAACAAGACGTTGTTCTCACATTGTCACAGAGCATCTCTGTCAGCTTCAGTTGTTATGTTTACCCCCAAATCAAAGCCATAGAAAAGGTCAGAGAAATTGAGCTGCTTCAACTCTTGCTGTAGGTGAAGTGGGTGGAATAGGAACAACAATTAGCTAGAGGTCACTGTTGTGTGGCATACGGCTTTTATGTGCAGGTAGATCTGTTATTTGGTTTGTTTTGAAGAAAAAGTTGTCTCATTAGAGGGATCCTGCTGACAGCTTCTAGTAGGACAGCCTGTCAACAAGGTGGTGGGCAGCTTTGCCACAAACTTTTGGCTACAAACAATTCATAACTATTGTGCTTGCTGGTTATGTTGAGTGCCCATGGGGCTAGAAATAGCTCTCAGGACATTTGACTCCAGCATGGTAGGACTCTACCCTGTTGCCCACAGGAAAGTCCCCTTTTTTGTATTACCTGTTTCCAGAATAGGCATTAGATGCCTGTAAAGCACAAGGAGCCTCACATTCTCAGAGGTGTTTTGCTACAAGCAGCGTATAAATGGACCACAACCAACACCAGCTGGTCAACTATATAGAATGGGTCACAGCTTACAGAAAATAATAGGTCTCTAGCATCACATCACCCCTTAGTACCCAGGATTATAGTCCTGTAGTCTAAAGCACAAGTGACTGGTGCTCATATTTCTGCTTTACAAAACCAGCATGTTTAATCCCAGAGAGGGAGGGGAAGAAGACTCTTAGAAAACAAGTTGGTTTTCTCAGACATATGCCATCATCAAAGCCAAATAGAGATATCTTAAATAAGCTTTCCTAGTTGGGGAACTCAAAGCAACCATTGTACCTCGTGCCAAGTAATGTATGATCTCTGAGGAATGCAACCCTGTCCTTCGGACAAAATAGCTTTTGGATATAGTTTTGGACATAATCCACACAACAAAGAAAATTTAAAGGATGTGGTTACTAGCCTATATTAGCCCCTTATCTTTATCCTGACCTCTTCTTTTCATTATTAACTGCCTCTCATTCTAGCTGTGAGACTCATCACAAAAAGCTCCACCACAGAGCAAACCGGCATAACGCTGGTCATCCCAGCCCAGTGGGGAGAAAGATAGCAGAGACCCTCTTCCTCACTGTTTTTCACTTGCATCTCCCTCATTTCAGCAAATCCTTAGTGCTTACCTACTTGCTCAATGGTTGAGACTCAAAACAAGCCTCAGAAGGCAGTGTGCTGGTGCCGACATGCAGGAGCCAAGCCCAGAAGGAAGCCAGGGGCTGCCTGAGGCTCGCAGCACAAGCTCAGCTCCCAGAGGAAAACAGAGATGCCAGTCTAATGGTCTCTCCTGGCCTCCCCCAGGTTTAATTGCAGTGTAGGTGGGTTTGGTGCTTTTGGCCTGTGTGGGTGACAATGAACAGAACAGCAGGTTGTGCTTCAGTGACTTGCATGTATCAGTGAAGTCTGGGAGTTTTGAAGCAAGTTGTTGGTTTTTTTTTGTTATCCTATGATATAGCAGCTGCTGTAAAGTCTTTGTTAAAATGCCTACACCAGGGATTGTACTGTGGTAAACCGTGTTACCCTAGAGGGAAAAATCCAAGCCATTATTTAGCTAATTTTCCCCTACAGAAAAGTAAGGAGATGATTTCTGGTTTTTTAAATAAATTAATTCCTTGAAGTATTTTTTCTCACTTGCTTCCAGCCTTTTAGCCATGAGGATGAGGCAGTGATTCAAATGGAGAATAAGTAAATCCTGCATATATAACCTTGTGATTTAAGGACTGACACCGTGGAAAAATTGTATAATTTTTTTCCACGCTCAAATAGCCCAATTAAAAGATTGAGTTCTAAGTAAGGTCACAGTGCCCTCTGCTGAAATATAAAGCCCTACCTGAAAAAATAAATGTTAAAAAAACATAAACTGACATAAGAATAACATAATTCCTATTCAACAATAACTAATAAAAATAGTTTAGAAAATCTGTTTGTGACTTTAGGCTTTCCCTTTACAGTAATGTAGTTGGGAATAATTTTGATTCCAACTTTGCTGCTCTGCTATGTAAACTGCGTAGCACGGCTCACGAAAAAACTCAAAAGCATTACTGACATTAGTAGGTGTAAACATAAATGCTGGTGGAAATTTCTTTCCCTTACATAGAGACAGGAAAGAAAAGGTAAACTGGGGGTAGCCTTTCAAAATAGCCAGTAGAAAGTCCAAAAACTTGATTTTTATCAAATCTGTTCTGTTAGTGGTTAACTTCACCCTTCCATTGGAAAAGGAAAGGTTAATAATAAGTGTCATTTTGCTGACTGCCTTTTTTCTTAATGGGTGTGGGAAACCACAATGACTAAGAACAGGAGAGAGAACATCTAATGGATGTTTAAGGCTGAACTAATGTCGACTAATGAGCTTTAGACATTGACATCTGGAGAAAAACTGATCTGGGAGGAAGAAGTCTGAAACAGGCAAGGAAGAAAGAACTCAGATGACAGAGGTGGAAATGGCCCCTGCTGATGTGCTGTGTCAGGAAATGCACAGGGCCTGAACCCCTGCACAGTATTTAAAGAAGATACGTAGGCACTGGGTTAGGAATAAACAGCTCCATAGGGTTTGTTAACAGCATTTTTGGAGCAGGCTGCTATTGTAATTATCAGCTGGCACCAAATATCCCAATGCAGTTGCCATCCCCTGTCTCCATCTGTACATTTCAATCTGGTACTGAAAGGCTGAAACTATCATTATTGCCATCCAGCTCTGTTCTTTAGAGTCCAGAGATTAATAGCCGTTACTTTGACGGAGGCATAGCTCTGAAAGAAAAAAATCTAACTAGTAAAGAAAACCAGACTCCTACCTCCCAACCGGCTTTAGCTTCTAGTCTCCAACGCATTGTTGCTGTATTTTATTCAAGAGGCAACAGTTTCTGAGGTTTTGTTGCTGTGTTTTTAATTACAATGTAAAACGGCAAGAGAGCTATGGCAGAGCTATCTGAGAACATCTTTGCTGGTTGATTAAACCATGATCCTCAGTCACGCTGAGAAACAGACTCAGATTTTTACTCAACAGCCTACTCGCAGGTTTTTGTTTGAAGATGGACATCTGTTGGAAATTTTCAATGGGGAACATCTGGAATTTAATGCTCAAGATGGAGGCAAGAGGCAAAAAAAATCTCTTCTTCAGTAATTTGTGTTGTCTCTTTTAATCCTTCCTTCATTTCCCCAGTGCTCCCACCCAAGAAACTCTTTCATCTGTGCTCGCAATAACCCATGCTTTATGTTTCTTAATGCAAAGCTCGGCAGATAGCTCCAACTAAGTTCACCCGGAGGTTATTCTAATTCCCTTCATCGAGATTTCAATTTAGAGGCTCACATTAACCCATTAATTAAAGTGACCCCTTTTTCATTATAGCAGCTTCACCTTAATCAGTTAATGTGATAGCCAGCCTTCCTTTGTTGCGTTGCCTTGCGGGGAGATCTTGTTAAGAGGATGCAATATCTGCTGGACTGGTGCCAAATAGTAAAGCAACACCATTTCCCTGCCATTTGCCACTGCTTTTTCTAGGTCCAAGCACGCTGGAACTGCAAACACCCCAGCCAGTGACTGCTCCTCCCAGATTTGCTCTCCTACCAGCTCACCTTTTCAGGCTTTAGATGAGACCCACCAAAAGCAACTTTTACACATAATTGCAAGCCTTCTAGGGTCTGACATACCCTTTAGTGCTTAATGCTCCTAAAAGGCTCAAGAAACGTTGTGCTTCAAGAAGCCTTTCTCACTCCAAAATGCTTCACTTCAGAAATATTTGGCTACAGATTCTCTTTTATTTCTGGGCTGTTCAGTCACATCCTCTATCTCACTGGCTGTTGGCTCTGGCTGGGCAGGTGTGACACCTCTGCTGCTCGTGTGGCAGTTTGTGTATGTTTACTCTGAGTGCAAAACCACAATAAGCACAGGAGGGCTTTTTCTGCATCTATTGGCAGTGCTTGTAAAATCAGTAGGGGTAGGTTTGAGGTTTACACACCATAACGCTTCTTCCTTCATGAGCGCTAGCTAACTGGAGGTATGAAAATGTCACTTCCTTCAGTCAAAGCACTCTATAGCCTTATGCTAATCTTTTCTTGAACAATTTCCTTCATAAGAGAACTTCCCCTTTTCTGGTAGTATCTCAGGAAAAATATACTTTGATAACAAACATATTCAGCTCCTTGCATTTGTTTTTTCCATAGCTGGAACCTTTTCGTCTAATTATCTCGTAAGATGAGACCATGCATTACTCTCTGTCTGAATCAAGAGGTAACAACTGTATTCAAAGCTGGAGTAATTGCTTCTCTGCAGCTCTGCAATATATTGTGCTGTGGCATGACAGAGGAAGGAAATCAGTAGCTGCTGTACTTGTTTTGTTTGCTCTGCCACTGCCTTGGCCTAATACACTCTGTTCCCTGACCCCTTTTACGGAAGAGCTGTTTCCTGCACGGGAACCCATTCCTGTTTGTGACATACTTTATCTGAAAAAGAAAAGTCATACTAGCATTTACAGACATATCTTTCCTAGACTCGTTCTCTTCCGTGAGGAATCAGCTGTCTTTCTGGGTATTCTGTGGCCCCACATTTTCTCTAGGACAGTCTCTACACATGCAATGGAAGAATCTTTCTGGATGACCTTTGGTTACTTGGCTGGAAATTAAACTGTTTATAGATGTAATTACTGTTTGGGAATTCAAAACCAGTCCTGGAGATTTGGGTACCCCATTCCTAATGCATTATGTATGTACATGTAGACTGCATTTTCTTGGTACCAGTAAAATTGGCTTCCCGTCTTCCAAAAAAAAAGGATATACAATTGTATCCATATAACCTATTTGTCTCACATGAAAAATAAGCTGTACTGCTCCAAGTGTTTCAATGCTAGGGAAGATGCAGACAAATCTGCAAGAGAGTCAGTGAACACACAGAAAACTGACACTCCTCCCTACCCACTGTCACATTAGGAAAGAGTTTCATTGGGGGTTTTTGTCTCAAAAATCTCACTTTGCATACAGTTGGATTCAATAATTTTATAAGAAGGAGCTTTACAGATCCAATATAAGAATTTGGTTTTCAAAAAGTAAAAGTTAAAGCAAGAGTTAACAGACTACAAAAGGAAAAGCAGAATTATTAAATGTTCTCTTTAGGTACAAATTGCCAAATTGCTTATGCAGCAATTTTCATGAACAAAAACCCCAAATTGACATTCAAATACTTGTTCCTATGACCTTAAGCTCATGTAGCTGATTATTCACAGGTTAAGTGTTTATGTGATGATAACAAAATTGCAAAAATGTCAAGGGTAATGACCATCTTTAGAGATCAAGGATTTGCCAGCACCTTTATCGTTGTGTCTTTGCCTAATGAGAAATGTCATCTCACTTTGTACTTTGATATCACAGGTATATTCCAGCAAATTGCATGTTTCTGTTCAAGTTTATTACTTTTGCGTAACATTTCTGAGAATTCTTAATGTTTACAATGAGGATACAGAGTGCTTGAGTCTTTTAAGTGCTTCATCAGAATTTGATTAACTATAGATGTGGGTTCACATATTGATTTTAGTGGATGTATATCCACCTGTGAGAGGGAAAACATGATTTTGACTCAAACTTGCAACACACCATGCTCCTGACAGAGCATTTGCTTCTGTATTAAGCTCTGTGCAGAGACTTCGTGTCCCTGGGTCCTTTTCCTGGTCAGCAATCTTTCTTAACAACTTCAGTATAGATTCCCGGCAATTTGCAATGTTATTTACCCTTTCATATATCCTGAACACCAGGCTTTCACAGGCAGAGGCAAACAGTTTGCACACAGAAATATTTTTGTAATTTTAGGATCTACTTTGGGAAATATATGAATACAGTTATTTAACACTCATGTATTAAACACAAATCTAGGAACTGCAGTTCACTTGTATTTACTACTGGCACTACTCGTACACTGGTTTACTACTTGTATAATCAGTAACTGCTAGGCACATGCTTATTAGTGTGAACTTAATTTATTGGCTTCATTTTAGAAACTGGCTTGTATGTCACTATTAATGATGATGTCATGGAGCTTGTGTAGGACTGCCTGGAGCAGGGGGAAGAGTGCACAATGACTTAAGTGTGAAAGTAATGAAACTGAATCATCATAAGAAAAAACCCAGCCAATTATTCCTATAAAGAGTGGATATCAACATTTCTAAGCTTTGCATTTGTACTCATTCTAATTCTATACTCTGGAGTGTAAGTGCTTAATCTGGTTCATTCAACATCATAGCTATGGAAGAATTCAAATGCACCCGGACTCCCAGATTATAAAGGGACTATTTAATGTGATGCAAGCAACACTGCACACAAAAATAGACAGTGGAGATAAACATTTTTACACAAGTTTTGTGCCGATAATTCCTTCAGTTTGACACAGGCAGTGTCCCCGTGCCTAATACTTATTTGCAGAAGATATTTCCATGCATCTATCTGATCTTGAACCTGTTGAGTCGCGGTGACAAGAGATTTTGACAGAAGAAGTATATTTTGGCTAGTAACTCTGTTAAAAGAGACAGATTACATTTTTAAACTCAAGTCAGACCGGGCAAGCTAATAGGGTGGGAAAACAGGAGAGGTCCAATCCACTCTCCAAAATGCCTTGGAAACAGAGAAGGATGGACAATTACTCAGAAAAACCCACAGGCAACAAAACATTGGGAATATCAGAAACTAAAAATTCTACGGAACAAGATACTTAGCCACAGCAGAGTCCCAGTCCCTACGGACTGAGAAGGAACTGGTGAGGAATCCCTGTCCCTATAAAGCAAAAGGAGAAAGGTGTATATGGCTTATAAGGAAAAGAGATTGTAAACAATTTTTTCTTGAACGCTTATTTTTTTTCTTCCATGTCCAACTACTAAAGACTGACATGAGCTCTTATTTTGTATTTGTTTGCTGGCTAGCAGAAGGGACTCAATGGCAATTGTGCTTGCTGTGGTGATTCATGTGAGTATACATACTCATATCTTCTAATTCTTTGTATTTCACTATTGTGAAGGATAGAAAAATATGATATCATTTTAGGAATATTAAGAATAAAATTTAACCCAGAACATGCTGCAATATGGAAATTTGTATTACACTATTAAAATAATATTAAAAAGCAGAAATGTGCAAGATGTACTACTGAGTATGCAATACATACTACGGAATGATGCTCATCATAGAATCATTTATCATAAACAGAAATAATATAAGACTACAGATAAGTGTTGTGTTGTCTGCTGTTACTGAGAAAATGCACCAGTCATCTGCACCAGAGACGGAAGAAAAACTATTAGATCATAGCTCACACCCTGCAGATGGAGGAAACCATTTTCTGCTGAAGAACCTCACAGATATTAAAAAGATGACACATCATCATCTGAGATCCATCTCTAAAAACACACCCTGAACTGATTCTAGTGTATCTGTTGAAAATGTAACTGGAAATCCTGCACAGGAAAGAGATAGTTGTGTTTCTAACAGTTTATAGCAGTCCTAGTACAAAATTATTACTTATAACCTTCCACACACAGAAATATAATCTTGGAATATCACTTTATGTTCTGTTTAGAATAAAGGACATTGCATGTTCTAAGAGCATTTCCTCAGAAAAAGGCTATAAATGAGGATATTCAGCTGTCACACTGTTCAACTCGGGCAAAGATGAAACAAAGAACTTGCCTCCCAGGCATGGTAATTAATTCTGTTTTGTATTTTCAAATACAATAGAAATCAGAAAAGTGAAAAAGTTGGCCTTTAAGGACAAATTTTGTACAGAATGATTACTTTGAAATCTCTCTGTGATCTGACTAAGCCAATTTCTCACTAGTGCACCAAATGCTGCAACCACAAACCTTTCAAGAAAAGCACAAGTCTCTCTGGATTTTTTCAGTACGGGTTAAGGGAAGGACACAAGAGCAGGCACAAAATGATGTATCAGAAAAGGCTAGGCTGATCTTGGGAGATCACCAGATTGCTCTCTCCCAAAATTGTTCTTATTGTATCCAAAACCTATTGATTTTTCAGACTTTCATCACATAGGAAAGAAGAAATGGACTTCTGTGGCTTGCCAGTTCCATCATTCCCAGTCATGCAAGTCAATGGCCAGACAAGCCTTTTCTTTTTTTAGCAAGTTACAATTGTTAATACAATTTAATATGCAAAATTGCAGCACTCCCAGGACACATAATTAAAAAGCTCATAAATTCACTCAAGCCAAAGGTGGTCATATATACTTCAATGCTGAGTATTATTTCAGAATTTTAACTAGTACAAAACGGGAAAAATGAAGGCATTAGAAAAGAAAAATACGCTTGTGAACTCTAGGAAAGGACAGAACCTTACCAGAAGTGCTATAATAAGTATGACCAGAAGAGGTGGAGAAGTAATTACTGGGGAAATGTCGCATAAATGCAGTTTTGAAGTTCAGAAGTTACTGCTTTTCTTTGCACTTCATAGATGTTTGGACGCTAGGATGGCACCAGGATCACCTTAAACAACTTTAGCTGTGACATAGTTTTTTGACCACTGCACCTTACGATACAGCTACCACCAAAGTGGACTGGGCCTTTCAGTCAGAGCTGAGTGACTGCTCTCAGATGCACATCCTTCCTACATAACATAAAAAGGAGTTCAGAGGAAGCAAAGGAAATCACAGGACTTGCACCAAACAGGAAAACTTATTTTGTCATGGATTATCTGGGGCCTCAGCTGTCACTGCAGTCCCAGAATTGCAGAATTAAATCTATCGTTTCCTAAAGCATGTCCTTGCTATCATCCCGGCTCTCTGGGGCTTGGTCTCCAGCCCTTTATATAGTGGATTCTCAGTGCTACCTTCGGCCAGAGAGGGTGTCTTATTGATAATACACTTAATCTGATCCCTGCTCCAAGTTTGTTATTTATTCTTCTGTTGTTTCTTTGTTGCTGTTTTTAAAACATTATAACAATTACAAAATAAAATGCAAAAAATAATCCTTGTGAAATGGAGCAAGATTGTGAGCCCAGTTGTGCCTTAAAAAGCTCTAACGCATTACATTTAAACTCACCTTCCTTTCTCTAGCTGAGTAACTTTTGTTTACTGCAGAATGATACCACTTGAGTAAGCAATGGAAATAAGTCTATTTGTATACAAAGCCTCACCATGATGAGGCAGTTACAATGCCTTTTGGATCGAGTTTGGGGCAGAGATGCCTTATTTTTAAGATTTCACCGAGTTTCAGGCGCGAGGTGAAAAGCGTGCAGCTCAGCCCTTGCAGGCTGCAGCAGCTGGTGTACTTGGAAAAGAGAGGCCAGCTAACTGGTAATTTTAACTTCACACAACCACAGCAGTACCCAGGCTGGCAGCCACCTCTGGAGATGGTCCAGGACACTACATGTCTCCAAGCAGGGTCAGCTACAGGTGGTCCTCCACAGACAATGACTCTGCAGCCTCTCTGGCAACCAGTTCCAGTACTTGACCACCTGCTCAGTAGAAGTTTTTTTTCTGTTTATGTGGAATTGCCCACATTTCAGTGTGTGCCCACTGCCTCTTGTCCTATGCCACCGGGCACCAACACGAATAGCCTGGCTGCAGGTGAATGACCTGCTACAGCACTTAGACACACACAAATCTACAGGGCTAGATGGGATCCATGCAAGGGCACTGTAGGAGCAGACAGAAGTGCTCCCCAAGCCACTTTGAGCAGTCCTGGCTAACCAGGGAGGTCCCAGTTGACTGGAAGTTAGCAAATGTGATACTCATCTACAAGAAAGGCCAGAAGAAGGATCTGGGAAACTACAGGCCTGTCAGACTGACGGGTGCTGGGGAAGGTTGTGGAGCAGATCGTCTTGAGTTCTATCACACAGTACATACAGGAAAGCCCAGTGATCAGGCACAGTCACCATGTGTTTATGAAAGGCAGGTCCTGCTTGACAGATTCGATCTTCTTCCATGATAAGGTGACCTACTTGGTGGATGAAGGGAAGGCTCTGAATGTTGTTTACCTGGACTTTACTAAAGTCTTTGACACCATTTCCCACAGTATTCTCCTTGAGAAACTGGCTGCTCGTGGCATCATGTGCATGTGCTTTGCTGAGTAAAAAGCTGGCTGGATGGCCAGGTCCAAAGAGTGGTGGTGAATGAAGTTAAATCCAGCTGGTGGCCAGTCACAAGTGGTGTTCCCCAGGGTTCAGTGCTGGGCCTAGTTCTGTGTAACATCTTTATTGATGACCTGGACGAGGGGACCGAGTGCACCCAGAGGCAGTTTGCAGAGGACACCACACTGGGCAGGAGTGTTGATCTTGAGGGTAGAAAAGCTTTGCAGAGGGATTTGGACAGGCTGGACCAATGGGCCAAGCCAATAACATGAGGTTCAACAAAGCCAAGTCCCGGGTCCTGCACCTGGGTCACAACCCCATGCAGCGCTACAGGCTTGGGCAAGAGTGGCCTGGCAGAAAAGGACCTAGGAGTGTTGGTCAACAGCCAGATGAACATGAGCCGGCAGTGTGCTCAGGTAGCCAAGAAGGCCAATAGCATCCTGGCTTGTATCAGAAACAGCATGGCCAGCAAGACTAGGGAAGTGATCATCCCCCTGTACTCGGCACTAGTGAGGCCACACCACAAGTATTGTGTTGACTTTTAGGCCCCCCACTATGAGGAAGACATTGGGGTCCTGGAGCATGACCAAAGAAGGGCACTGAAGCTGGTGAGGAGTCTAAAGCCCAAATTTTATGATGAGTAGCTGAGGGAACTGGGATTGTTTAGTCAGGAGAAAAGGAGGGTAAGGGTACACCTTATTGGTCTCAACAATCACCTGAAAGGAGGTTGTAGTGAGGAGGCTGTTGGTATCTTCTATTAAGTAACAAGTGGTAGGATAAGAGGAAATGGCCTCAAGTTGTGCCAGGGAGGTTTAGGATGGATATTAGGAAAGATTTCTTCACTGAAAGGTTTATCAAACATTGGAACAGGCTTCTCAGGGAAGTGATTGAGTCACTATCCCTGGACGTATTTAAGACATGTAGATGTGGTACTAAGCGACATGGATTAGTGGCGGTTTTGGCAGTGTT
>VXAK01012417.1:41571-69107 GCA_013399435.1 Arenaria interpres | reverse complement strand
GCATTGTAACATTTCCTGCTTTCCAAAATCCAATGCTCTGATCATCCAGGTCTATTTAGTAAGGAGAGCTACTGCCAACAGATGGATCACAAAAGCTTATGTGCCTTCTAATGAAACCAATCTTTCTAATTTACTTTTCCCTGCAGAATGTTTTTATGCTTTCCTTATTTCCTTAGAGTGCAATTCTCAAAATCATCTGTTTGACCATGTTCCCAGGGTGGTGTTTGTGATATAATAAAATATAAACATAAAAGAAGATAGCCATGTTTAGTTTAAAAGTCAGACAGGCTTCACAGGTGTTGCTGAAGAGGCTTTAATTACTTAGAAGTGACACAATACCATCACAATTACTGTTACCTTGAATGAATATTCATGAATGGATTAGATATTGTAGTAACACTAAGCAAACTTCAAAAGGCTTAGAGCTAAGTTCTGATGCAGAGAAGCATTCAAAGGTTTGGATGCTTATCTGAAACAACAAACTTGCCCCAAGTTATGAGTGTCATGCATGAATTTGAGAGGTTTGAAATCAGTGCAAGTTAGACCTCTAACACAAAGATCTAGGGCTAAGTCACTGACTTAACTCATGAAAATAAATTGGCTGTAAAGCATAGGTCCCCCAAAATAAGAAATCCCTGTGAGACACACTACACCAATTTTCAACCCTTCACGGTACTATTTTTCAAAGACATATCTATGCCCTTCAAGTTCAATGAAGTTTCCCACCATGAAGGTGATAGAGCTTTCTGGACCTCCTCTCTCCTGTTTCTTCTCAAGAAATTGTGGGTATGTTCCCTCCCTGCTTTCTTGAAGAGACGAGGCAATAACCTGCATTTCGTCATCTACACGCAGCATTGAGTTACTTGTCTGGACTTTATGGAACTGAAGATCTGTTTTACCCAGAAAAATTAGTTCATGAAAATACCTGCAACAGGGTGACTAGAAAAAAATTAATTCAAATTCCACCTGTTTGATGCAACTTAATTGCAATGGCAAAGGCCAGCTTTTATTGGTCTTTGAAGCAACAGCAATAGAGATGTAATCCCCTTTAAATGTCCTCATCCCAGACTTGCCTGGGAAGTATTTTGGCATGAGTCCTGGCTCTGGTCAGTCCATCTGAATGTCAAAGCGGTCAAGGAGGATGTTATATCCCTCTTCAATGCAAGCCATCTTCAGCACAAACAGGAAAGCAGCTGTGCTTCCACTGAAAGCACATCGCTCTTTAGGTTTCACGATTAGAAGCTCTAGGAGATACCATAGCTCAGTAGAGCTAAGTCCTTGCTGATGTTTCCTGTATTAATCAACCTTGTGTAGTGAGTTTCTGGGCCATGCCAGACTGTCTTGAAACTATTTAATTAATTCAGTAAAGTATGGTGACTGAACATTAGCCAAAGGTTTTTATCTCAGTTCTTGGATTGCAGTTATATTTCATTGATTGTGCCCAGAATTTTTCCAAAAGTTGTTGGATCTTCTTTGTTTACCATGGATAGATATTAAAGAGGCACCAACCTCTTCTAATACTGTTTTTTTTCCTAAAGAAAAAACTCATTTCATTACTAATGTTTCCATTTTATTCCTCGAAAGAAGACAACAGTGGAATTTACCATACTTGATTAAGGCTGTTGGTGTCGGTATCATGTTTCTGAGGATGGCTAGGAACCAATTCTTCAAAAAGCTGTGGAACAAAAAAAAAATAATTGTGATGATCTCAGCTTTGCAGCTTAGGAAAGAAGGAAGTTCAAAGTTTTCTCGTATCTTTAAGTAATTGACTAATACCCTAAAAAATTGCTTAGAATTTTAGTCTCAAAAGTACCAGCTGACTTCTTCTCTACTGGCTATATAAAGTATTAGACATGTAGAGAGGAGTCCACTGTTAAAAGGAGTACCTTAGACTTTCCAAAAACACAGTGAAGGAATGGGGAACTGATTAGCGCTTTTTTTTTGCTATGTGAAACCTCAAGTGCATGCACTCAACAACAAGAAAAGGATCAAATAACCACTCTTGTGGCAATAATATTTTCTCAGTCTTTTATCTATTAAAAAAAATAGGTAAAATAAAAGGTCAGGCTTTTGTTCATGCACAGACAGGCAAACAAAACCTCTTTGCAAACTGTTGACGATAGTCTGAATTTCCTTCCAGCAGTGCAATGTCACAGTGGCTTCACCACAGACAAAACAGCATTGAACTGACATGCAGGGAAAGCAAGATCAGGATATCACCCGTGATGAATGATACGTGTTCAACCTGGAGAGCTGCAGTATAAATTGACAGCAGTTTTTCCAGATGAAAATAGATAATCTCATTGAACCTTCTGGCAAGGGTCCACTGTTTCATCAGTTACGCAAATCATTATTTGATTCATTGGTAAACAATGAGATGCTCCAAAATGAAAAAATTCCAGCTCCCCAATGAAAATTTAATACACTACACATGTATTCATAAGCAGTAGAATCATTATGAGGTTTTAAGTTTCCTTTCAATGGCTTTTGCTGTTTTGATGAGGTGCTAGACTGACACAAACTGCTTGAAGTTTATGCATCACAAGTCCAGTGACGAATTTGAACCTTATGTCCTCATGAGTTCCTGGATTCCTTGTGAGAATCCCTCAGCTAAGGAGAGGCTGCATGTGTGACTCTCTTATGCATCTTGTCCCTGAGGAATTTTCTTATAATTTCCAGCCTGCATAACACTCTTTCCACTGAATCAGCCCTTCAAATAAGAGACTTGACTTTTTCATGTCCTACCCTAACTTAATTTTGTAGCTTTATTTTTTCATCTGAATGCTCCGTTTTACAGTTCCTTGGACATAGCAACACTGGTTTCTACACACTTATGGTGTCATACTCTTTTTTACCACTGGAAATAACTACGTCTCTCCTATTCAACATTTTCATTGCAGCCTCTCTCAAGCTGAGCCACTGTTTCCTACTGTTCTTTACATTTCACTGTCTTCCCACACCCTGTCTTGGGCAATTCATGTGTGGCACAGCACTGCTGGAGTGCCTGGTAAATTCAAATATTCTCCTGTGGGCTGTAAAAGGGCCCCTCTCCTCCAGGGTTGAGGGGAAAGCCTCACAGCTCACATTGCATTCGCTGGAGTCCCCATGACAGGGTTCAGTTTGAAAATTATTGTCACTTCACAAAATAGTGAAGTCTCCCTGTACCCTATCAGGTAAGACAACAGAGAAGTAGCACCTGCAGACTAATATTTTTCTTCCTTATGTGCGTTCAGTTTGAAGAGGGATGTGGCAAAGATTTGTGATGTGCAGACCATTCCAGGTAGAGGAAAAAGAGAATGTTGACGGTTTCATTTGAAAAGAAAATAACTGGAAGCTAAAACTGAAATGACAATACCATCTCAATGAGAGAATATGATAGAAAATACTTTGCATGTAATCTTTAAGAACTAAGGTTGTGTTTGGTTTACAGCCACAATTTTCATTTGTAAACCATTTTCTTTGGCTCCAAGAGGTTCATCAGCAACTTCTAAGAAATGATGAAGTAAAAAGAGCCCAAGTCAGTGAGCCTAAATTTGCTATAGAGGTCTGCAATTTCACTGGATTTTTTTTTTTTTTTTTGAGGGAGACTGAAGATTGAAAATCACTAGTTCAGTGACACCTTTTTGACTGCCAAAACTATGGCGTCATGGTGGTTTTGTACTAGAACACTACCTTGAGGAGAAGCTGTGTAAATTGTGCCATTTCAACTGTATTATAAGGTTGTATATCTCAGTCCCCACCCTGAACACTCTGCATCTCCTGGAGAAGAGTGCAAATGAAGGGTTCCTTTGGTCTTCATCCTGTAAGTATAGCAAAGATTGAGACCTTTAGGTCTTCTGAGTTACATGCAAATTACTTATCTAGCTCCAGATGAAGATACTATAGAGCACTGAAATATTATTAGATGACAAAGAGGAGATTCAGAATAGAGCTGTACATGCATGCAGTGATTCTGCAGAAAGAATAGTAACTGTTTGCAGGGCTGGTTTGGGAACATCTTTTGGTGGGGTTTTTTCTGTTTATGTCTTCTCCTTTGACAAGGAACAGGAATCAAGACAACTCTTCTTTGTCTTCCTATCAAAAGATACACTGATAGGGAAGACAGGGGAGTAGGAAGAGAGTGGTTCCACACTGAGATCTCCACAAGCTCTGTTTTCGTTCTTATCCGAAGTAAAATAGGAACCTTCAAAATCATACATCCAAACAAAACTAAGCCCAAACCCAAGGTACTAGAGCCAGAGAGTAGCCAACTACTGTTTTGAGCTCTGTGATGACTAGGAGACAGAAAATGAATATGTTTCCTATAATGTCACCATTTATAAGCTATTGATGAGAGTGCTGTGCCTGTCTCATCTCCCTCCAGGAACTCTGTTGTGATCTCAGAAAGTTATTTGATGAAAATCCCATTTAAAAAAAAAAAAAAAAAATCCATTTCAATTCTACACAAAATATTTAAATAGGAAAAAGCTGATTTCTTTTGAAATAGTCCCAAAAACTACTGTGCTAACAAATCCACAAAAAACACTCAATCTCAGAACAGAGGTAATAGTAGGAAACTGTTTGGAAATAATGCTTTTAATGCAGTATATCCAAAGTAGTTATTTAGGTTTCTAAGTCATATCTCTTCATATTCAACAGACAACACAAAATACGACAAGACAGTTGTGTTTGTACATATACAAATTCAGTTTCTGGTTTCTGAAGAAGAGGAAGGGATGTCACAACAAGGACGTAGCTCACCCTGACTCCAAAGACAAGTCAAGGCAATTTTTATTTCACTTCAGGAATCAGGTCTTCAAACCACAGCTTTGGGGTAAGCTCATGTCATCAACCACCACCCCACGCTTCATAGTGCTTGATTCTAGGAAGGGACTGAAAAGAAAATTTTCCACCTAAATTCCTTAGTTCTCATAGTCCTTTAGAAAAGAAGTGAGAGAGAGGCTTTTGGGTTACTTAAGACTGTTTTAAACCCCAACTTTATGCCTAATGGTCTTTAAATACACAAACGTGATATATTTGTACACATATAGACATGTGTCCTTATATATACTTCAACGAAGAGCAATGAAAAAAGGAGTATCAAGTAATAATGAGCCTCCAACCTTGAGGTTAAATTTTCATTTTCTGCTCAAGAGAGAGAAGAACAAATATGGGCTTTCATATTTGAATATTGTACTTCTGTATCCTCAGCCTGGCACTGTTATGAAATCCTTATGCAAGTATATTAAATTTTAATGGTAATTGAACACTATTTTTCCTTGGTTACATGTTTAAATTAATATGTAATTCCACTGGAGGCTAAGAAAGTCTGTCTCTTCATGTACCTTGGTGCACCCAGGCTGAGAGGTAGGGCACACTAAACAGTAGCTGGGAAAAATTTTCAGGAATGGCATCTAGTCTCTTAATCAGCATCCATTACAAGTGCAATACAATTTAATTCTTAGTAATAAATACCACCATTCTCACAGAAATAAATCAGGAAATAAACTGTTTTTGGAGAATAAAGTATATGTTTTCTGTATTTAGGTTCTTTTTAAAATTTCCATTTCCAAACACAGTTTGGAACATGTGTTACTCCTGTCTTAGGAAGCATAAACATCATTATAAATTCCTGAAAGAGAAATGCCAGAATAAGCCCTAGCAGACTCAGGCATCAGGGTAGGGAAGGGAATGGGAGGGCAAAAAATGGCAGGTTCTGGGTGCTTTTGCAAGGCTTGGAATTAGGGACCAGGAAAACATCTGGGAAGAAGGGGCTTTTGGGAGTGCTTCCACCCAGGTGAAGCTCACATACAGAACCTCATTAATACTTCATATTTCCTCCGTTTGCACGCAATAACCATGAGATACACATACCAAAACATGGTTTATTTTGGCACATATACTTGGCTAAACTTTCAATAAAAATGTTGCTTAGATCATCCAGACAGATCACAGCGGTTGTCTTTAGGGGTTCTTGTGGGAGGGAAGATGGTAACTAAGATTGTAGCAGAGTTAAGGATACTGAAACATTTCTAACATTAATTTCTGCTGATTTCTTGAATCGTCTTTAAAATCTGAATATCTCCTGGGCCTGTTTTCCTTTTTCTCAGAGCAGAAGGGAAAATAAATCTATGCTTCAAATTTAGCGATATTTTGTAGGCATAAATCAGAATATTTGTGATAGGTGAATGAAGTCCCTTTCATCAGGGGACTATTTTCTTTGGATATACATATATCTGGAAACATAACATCTATATTTATAAACAAGTGGACATCTGTTTTGATGCTGATTAAACACCCTATTGTTAATTTTTGAGGGCAAGCACTGCCAAATAGGGTGGTTCAATTGCATTGTCACTTCTTCTATAGGGATAAGAAATCTTCTTAACAGATGGACAGAGTTCAGTTTGTCAGGGACTTGATTAAGTACAATTTAACAGTTTAACAGCTGTGTAGGGGCTTATGTTAATTATTTGCATGAACAGTTTATCAACAAGGTAGCCTACAAACTTTACTGAAATTTTCTACAGTAATGTTTAAGAAAGATTTTATGTTACTAATTTCAACAGTTATTAATTAATAATGTTTACTTTTGCTACAATTTTCTGACACAATGAACACTTTGAGCTGTAATTACATCACATATTTATCCAGCTATTCTTTACAGCATCTTCACAAAGAAAAATTGACAGGAGAAGGAGAAGGCTGTCTTTCTTTCAGGCTGCTCTGTGGAAGAGTACCGCTGAAAGGAGCCAGATCAGGAATGTCGGGATGTAAACCCAGCAGGCAACTAAGCTCCACACACTTGCCCAGTCACTCTCCTCAGAGTGGGATAGGGCAGAGAATCAGAAGAGTAAAAGTTAGAAAACTCATGGATTGAGACAAAGACAGTTTAATAGGTAAAGCAAAAGCCGTGTGTGCAAGCAAAGCAAAACAAAGAATTCATTCACTACTTCTTGACAGCAGGAAAATATTCAGCCATGTCCAAGAGAGCAGGGTTCCACCACGCATAACGGTTACTTGGGAAGACAAACATCACCACTCCAAATGCCTCCCCCTTCCTTCTTCTTTCCCAGCTTTATGTGCAGAGCACGATGTCATATGGTATGGAATATGCCTTTGGTCTGTTGGGGTCAGCTGTCTTGGCAGTGTCTTCTCCCAGCTTCTTGTGGCCTCCCAGCCTACCCACCGGAAGGGCAGTATGAGAAGTAGAAAAGGCCTTAAATCTCTGTAAGCACTGCTCAGTGATAGAAAATTAACTCTATCCCAGCCAAAACTGGCACAAGGAAGCTACTTCTGATTTGTTGACAAGAAGCTCCTCAGGATACAAGAGATTAAATCCTTGCTCCATTGAAATAATTTGCATTATTTCCATTGATACCAGTGCTTTCATAATTTCACTCAAAACACTTTCTCATATATACAAAAATGTGGTAGGTTTGCTAGTGTTTTCTAGAGGAATGGGAGTTCTTAGGTGTACAGACTGTTGTCTTTCAGATAGTACTGCTCATAAATATGGGTGGCTGCTTTGTTCTTTTTGGCCTTCTGTTACAACTCTTGCAACACACTGAAGAGTATAGTTCAATAGCAGTAATTGGTGAAAATCTGAGGATGGCATCCCACTTTTCACTGTGAGCCTGCAGTTTGTTGTTTGTTTGTTTTTTTTTTCCTTTTATTTAGCCGGTTGAGACTACAGCAACAAAATTCAGCTTTTATACTAAAGTGCCATTTTTAAATACTAAGAAGCCTTTGCAGCCATAGCAGAGGGGAATGTCTTGCAATTTGGTACAGTAAATATCTTCCACAAGAACTAATCTTTTTCTTGTCTTAAAAGAAACGCTTTATGACAGCCAGGTAGAACAAATCTTCCAGATGACATGACATTAATTCTTGAGCTCGTTCAGACACAATACCATCTCACTTTTATAGAGTGAAATACAAAACAAATCTGCAAAAATCAAATTATGAGCCTCACCATGAGGTACCATTGATCTGTGCTACTGGGAGTATTCTGTAGATCACTCTAAACCAGCAATTTCTCACAGTGATGTGGGAAAATGCAAGAGGAATAGTAATGCTGCAAAGTCCCTCCCTACACTCAACAACCTACCACAGCCTCACACATCCTTCACAAGTATTGTGGCAAGGTATGCTAAAACCCATATATTACTGTTTCTTTAAAGCCAAAGAAAATAAGAGACCTCCTTCCAAGCCATTCTGAGGTCTTACTCAGGATCTGAACTCTGTTGATTCATGATTCATGGCACCAGAGCTCCTCTCTGTTCTCACTGAATGGAAGTACGTAGAATCATAGAATCGTAGAATTGTCTTGGTTAGAAGGAATTTTTAAGATCATCAAGTCCAACCATTGACCTAACACTGCCAAAACCATCACTAAATCATGTCCCTAAGCACCACATCTACCTGTCTTTTAAGTACCCCTCAGGGATGGTGATTCCACCACTTTCCTGGGCAGCCTGTTCCAATTCTTGAAAACTATTTCAGTGAAGAAATTTTTACTAACTAAACCTCCCCTGGCACAAAGTGATGCTTTGCCCTCTTGTCCTATCAGCAATTACTTGGGAAACGTGACCAACTCCCACCTTGCTACAACTGCCTTTTAGGTAGTTGTAGAGAGCAATAAGGTCTCCCCTCAGCCTCCTTTTCTGCAGGTTAAACAACCCTAGTTCCCTCAGCCACTCCTCATAGGACGTGTTCTCCAGACCTCTCACCGGCTTTGTTGCCCTCCTCTGAACACGCTCCAGTATATCAATGTCTTTCTTACAGTGAGGGGCCCAAAACTTAATATGGTATTTGAGGTGCAGCCTCACCAGTGCTGAGTACAGGGGTACAACCACTCCCCTAGTCCTGCTTGCTGCACTATTTCTGGTACAAGCCAGGATGTTGTTGGTCTTCTTGGCCACCTGGGCACACTGCTGGCTCATATTCCGCTGGCTGTCATCCAACACACCCAGGTCCTTTTCGGCCAGGCCACTCTTTGCCAAGCCTGCATGGGGTTGTTATGACCCAAGTGCAGGACCCAGCACTTAGACTCAGGGGAAACTGATAACACCTTCCTAGAGGATCATGGTCATCACAGTCTGGTGGAGATTTATGGGACAATACATGTTGCAGTCACCATTGTCAAAGTCTCTGGGTGCTATATGGCTACCTTATACACAACTGGACTTTCAAGCCTGTAAGTGAAGCTGCCCATTTCTTCTAAGCACTTCTCCAGCCAGGGACTCAGTTTAAACTATGTCTAGCAATGTCCTTAGCAATACAGTTAAAAATCCATTGGAATCTCACCTGGATTAAGCTGTGGTTTACTTTTTTTCTGCCTCACCTTTCCGCAAAGATTCTTCCACTTGACTTGTATTTCTGTTTTCCCGGCTGGCACTTCTTTCCCAGATATGTCCCATCTCACGCCTGCCCATCCCCATTTGCCCTGTGCACCCTCCTGCCCTCCCTACTGCCTCCTCATCTACTTCTCTTTCTGTTGAGCCACTTGGAGAGGGTCATTTGGGCAAGGGAAACCTCCCTTGTCTCAGACAACCTGCAGCAGTCTTAGAAGTCTCCCATTCCCTGCTCTGCATGAGGGAAACTCTCACCAAAAGAAGAAATGGGGAGAGCTTGGGACAATTTCTGGAAATAAGCTCCCACAGCCTTCTCACAGTCGTTTTGCAGATGGGCTAAACCAGGATGTCCAGCCCTTTACTCCTGCCTCCTTGTGCACCATGCCAGTGTGATTACTGAGCTAGGTCTGAGGTAACTAATGGCAGACTTCGGTCTATTGTTTTTCAAATATTGAACATAATGAACTGTGTTTCCATGTGCTGCATCAGAGTTTATTTTGTTTCTGCTGACACTCAATATCCATAGATATTAGAGAACAGAGCTAGGATAATCTCTTGGGTAATTTACTCTATCTGCCTGCACTACTAAAATTTGGTATTCATAGATTCCTACACAGTCCCCATTAGTTTACCCTGATTACATGCAATGATAGTGATTCGGTACCTTCCTTCATCTGACTTTATTATAATGTATTATTTATAAGACTGCTCCAGTATCCATGGCACAGTATAATCAAAGCAGGGACACAACACTGCCAAAAACACCCTAACAAATGCAACAGGCGCCGATGGTGCCTCAGTACAGCAGGAGAAACATAAGGTGCTTGAATTCCACACCAGTTTGAGCCACTCCTGTCACTAGCTGTGAAAGATACCTGCACACAGCTTTGTGGTTTCAGTTAGCAGTTTGATAAATTAGCCTGACTTTATTGTATTAATTTATTTTTTTTCCCGTCTGCCTGATTTCACCTCCCAAAAATCTCTTTTAATTCTGGGTTCAAACACAGGCCATAGCTGAAAAGCAAAACCTGCTGACAGTCCAAAGCACAGGTGCACACAAGTCTGAAGACTACATAAAAATTGCTGGTGATGCAAATTCCCCTGAAATACTGGGTTGGGAATCCCCCATCAGATCCAAAACTATCTCTCTCCACAGGGGCATTTTGAAGCCCAGCCTGCTTCCCTCCTCAGATCTTGTGTGTCAGGCTGGGCCTCAGCCTAGAGCTGGCTCAAATTTGGGCCAGGTGCCTCTCCAGAACAGGAATGCTGTTTCTGATACTGAGCCAAGTGTCATACTCTTGGTAAAGCACCAAGACCCAGTGTATATTTTGTACAGATGTGTTATATACCTGATTGATTTCTAGGTGGCAAGAGCAAAATTCAGGGAATTCCCCTCTTACCAAATCATCTGAATTCCCCTACATATATCACTATTACATTTTTCCACCCATTGTCTCCATGAAATGAAGGTTAGAATTCTTTTCTTCCCCTCTAATATAGCAGTAATAACTCTTATCACAGTGAAAATATGATGAAGAACTGCTGACAAGGCCAGAAACTTTTTTAACTTTGGAGACTATTTGCTCAGGAATCTGGTTGAGAGACGTGTGGAGGCATGCTGAACATGTAAGTTATCTGTTTCCAACTCAAGCAGCCCTAAGGTAGGCTTAGGGTACGCTTGTAGTGGAGAGCAAAGCAATAAGAACAGAAAGGCAACCACACTTAATAGGAAGTAGGAAAGCAGTAAGGAAAACACAATCCTATACTTGGATCTAGAAATAACTTTATCATTGAGACCAGATTTCAGATTAAGGTCTTCATTCTGCAGAGGACTTACATTCACTAACCACATATAAGAATCTGAGATTTCATACACTGATTTGCATGTGTGTTGTGTACTGCTCATGAATGCAATGTTGATATACTAAGAGTGGCTAAAAATCTCATAGCTATTACGAAACCTGTCTGGATTAACATCAGCAAAATCTTGTTCTTGATTACCTTACAGAATTCCTCATTATCTTACAGAACCAGTAATCTCAAATGTAACATTAATTACCTTTTCCCCATAGTTTTTAACAGATGAAATATATAAGTAATAAAATTAGATGATGATTCCTTGTTTCTGACACATCCCTCTGGCATTTCTTACCTCTATCTAGGCTCTTTCCTGGTTTAACTAGTAATTATTCTAAATGCTTAAGAGTTTTTAAATGCCTGGGCTCAGCATTCCCTCAATTTATTTGCTCATCCAGACCTCACAAGCTGTATATTTTATAAGCATTTAAATAATTAAAGTTTGAACCTGCAGGGCTTTCCTTACTGAATTTTGAAAAGGGGGAGAATTTAATGGGAAATCAACTTTAATTGTATTATCTTAAATGGAAAAATGATTTGTCAATGTGCATTACCAGATTTTATTTGGCAACACAAATTCTTTCAGTGAAAAGATTGTGTTGACTGATTTAACTAGGCATACTGCAGCAAACATGAATAACTTCAGAAACAGATAACGTAATCATCTTGCATTATTGACACAACAGTCTTTCATGCTTTATTGAGACTAAAAACGTAAATCTAGAACTTTCAACTATCATTAATTTGTAAAATTTTTGTCAGACAGAATCGCACTGTTTTTTTGTTATCACCTATACCAACAAAGCAATCCAGGTAATTAGACTTCTATTGTGTTTTCACTGAAGTCTCAACCGAAAATCTAATCCTGTGGACTTTCATAAAAACATTTTACATTTTTTAACTTCATTGCTCTGTTTTGCTAACATCATCATATTTATAATAAAATGTAAACTGAATCCTCTGTAGAGATCATTTTATGAAATGCAGTTTTCAGTCTACCCTATTTCTGAAATGGAATAGTTGGACAGGAACTATCCTAGCAGACATTAACTCCTGGAAAATTAGTAGCAAAAGAGTTTCCTTGTCTCTGTCATTGCAACAAAGGAGAAACCAGGTATTGCCACTCCATGATATAAGGCAATATAAAAGCAGAAAAAGATACAATTCTGTAAATGCATATGCTGGGGATTAAAGGAAGACACACAAAAACATCCAGAAAACACATCAAAGCTGGAAGACGAGAATATCAAGACAATTTGTTTAAAGCCAAGACAGGCACAATCATGTTAATTCCTCATATATATCATATATAAGAANAGAAATCAGCAAAGCTACAGAAATGGCCTTGGATACACTGATTTGTGTCAGCCAAGAACATGACCATGTTTGTAACTACATGACCATGTTTGCAACTACATGACCATGTTTGCAACTCATACCAGCTCCTGCTGGTTTGAAATACTTCATTGCCTTTAACAAAATTACCCATTCTAACTGTATGGAATATCTCTTACACTATTGTAACCTTCAAAGTAAAACCAATATTTAGAATTGATAGAAGAACCAATATTTAGAAAAAAGGCACAGATAGTTTTATAAAGAATTCATTCCCCATTGGAAAAATTAAATTTCAGTCTTAATGAAGGCAGGATCGGTTTTACACTGACACAGAAGAAGCAGAGGTTTCACCAATTTAATTTAGCAGGGATCATCATATTGATGAAACCCCTAATTTTTTATTTAATTTTCAAAAGAAAGAAACAAGTAAGAGGAAATTCATGAAGATAAAAGTCAAGAAATCTGTGCTTTTAAGTTACAATCTGTCCCAGAAGAATACTTTGGTATCATAGTGGGATTCCAGTTATAGAAAAAAAAGAAGTTTTTTCCTTACTAATGTTTTTCATCTACTTTGCAATAAATCACATCTGCTGGCAGACAGTCTGTTTTTAACTGCATGTAAATGATTCACTCAAGTGCTTATGCTAGAAGATAACTTTCCTTAAGCTTGCAAATTGCCTGAAAGCAATATTATGAGGTGTTTTTTGTTGGCATAGATAGTTAGAAAATGTGTAGCTATAAAATATACTGGCATATGTGATTCTGTATGAACACTATACAAAATCACATCTGGCACAAATCAGATGATACAAACACAACAGGACAGAGGCATAGAGGATGGCCATTCTCAGTTCACTTTGTGGTAGGACAAGGTGGTTAGGGAAATTTAGAGAAAGCATTTACTCTTTCCAGTGCTGTTGAAAATATTGGAAATATAAACACAAAGTGAGGGGACTTAGACCATCACTAAAGTGCTAATGTGTGGCTGTGAAGGTACTTTTACCAAAATCTGATTGAATTCCTTTTATAATCAAATATTTTTCTATCTGGAAGGGAAGATCTTAGAAGATCATCAAGAGCTCTGGTTAATTTTGCCTTCTAAAAGAGGCAAAAAGTTTGGAAAAACCTGACTGACAAAATCCAAATGTGATGCATTTCGCCATGTCCAAGAGAGTGATACAAGAAGCTGACCTGCTAACACTGTGTAATTCTTAATGCCTGAAAAGTGGCATGAGAGTTTTCTAGGCACCTAGGTGTAGCTATTCATGTCGACTCAATCATACAATGCCCATGGTACATAGGCCCTAAATTCAAGACAAGCTTTGATGTGATCCAGAGCTGAGGTAGCCCTATGTCTAAATTCTTTGAAGGTCCCAAGCTGGGTCCTGTGCTATGTCTGTTTATTCACAAATTATAACACAGTGGTAATTTCATACTCTCTCATGTGCATGCAAGCAAAGGATGGGTCCAAGATGGCTGTCTGCTCAGGACATAAAGTTCTTAGTTTACCTTTCAGTGCAGCCCTGCCCTATGTGCTAAATGCACTGGGAATCCAAGTGATCAGCTCAGTCAGTCCAGATTGGCCCTGTGAGATCTGGCATCTGTATTTTAGACCTTGCTACACCTAAACAGAGAGCCACTGATATATGTTTTTGTCTGAAATATTTGATCTTTACATTACAAAATTAGATGAAGGGTGCCCAGATGCATAGTACAAGTGCCATTTCCCGGTGCTTTTGAGGCACTTGTTTACAGGGGGACAAATTCCAGGACAAGAGATTACACTGGATGTGCTTCTTCTTTTGGAGCAATCTCCTTCATTCTGCATGAAACACCCTAAAATCAGAAGGTGCTAAACAACTCACAATATAAAACTAATGGGGAAAAGAATTAAACTACATCATTCACTCCAGCTACTCAGTTTCCTCTGGCCCTGAGCAGCGTTTCAAACATCTATTTGGGCTTCAGGCATGTACTTAAGAATCTATGTTTGTCCTAAAGATTTGAGGAGCCAAACCAGGACAAGAACTTATACTCACTGATGAAAAGCTCATTAAAGAAAATTCAGAATTATTTTTATTTTTCTTTCAAGGAAAGAACAATAATAGCTTTAATGATGTTATTACCATGCTGGTTACATGCATCCAATCAGCAAATTCAGTCCTCCACTTGTTCATTTAAACATATTAGTATCTTTGATTCAGTGTGCATTTCTGTGCTTTGGCCCTGAAATGATTTCAAACTCAGTATAAATTGCAAATGTCAAATACTTTAGGCAAGACGGAACATATGCAAGAAGCCAATTTGAAAAAGGACACACTATCTGCATTGTTTAATCTACATCTCCTGACCCATTTGTTAAGCTATATCATTTAAATCTTCAACACATAGTTTTCCATTGCATTGATGTTTAACTTCAGAATCCAGGTGGCAATGAGGAAGTCACAAGAATTTTATAAATGTTGGGTTTTCAACTGGTATGTTTTCTGGAAATATCTCTATCTTGTGGAAATTCACAGTTCAGAAATTCATAAAACACTTCTGCTATCTTCCTGCACCTCTCTGGGAAGTTAAGTAAAAACTCCAGGTGACCTGGTATGGTTCCCTCTTTCTTTTCCCCGCCAAACTCATTGTTACACTGTACCAATTTTTGTATACTTTTAGTGGAATAAAACATTAGTTCCATGTAGGTTTACAAAATAAGCAGAGTTATTCTTATATAAAAATCGTAATAATAATCATGACTTTTCTTTCTGCCTCTGACTTCATCTGCCACCGACGCAAGAGCACTTGATTTGGCACTGCAAAGGCCAAAAGGGTCTCTTGAAGGAAAGAGCTTGCGTACACCTCTTGCAGCTGCCTCACCAGCTCTGAAGCAGAGTTTGGGATTCTGTGTAGGGGCATAATGAACTTGACAAGTTTGCACTGAGAGTTCACATGATCAGCCACGCTTGGTTCTCAGTGATGCCCCATTGAAACCTGCTGAGGCTCACAAAGTGCTATTTACTTCAGATTTAAACAGTGACCTCATAGCAGCACTGAAGGTTACATAGTACTTGAAATAACTCTGCTGCTGAGCAGTGATAGTAGAAGAACAGATAATAAACATTGTCTTGACAACTCTGCCAATAATTAGGCCAAAATATTGTTGATTGTGCCTCTTTACAAGGCTCCTTCTGAGTTGTGAGGACCAAATCTTGTTCTCATTTACACCTCTGCAGCTTCCCCTAAGCTAGCAACCTGAAACTGCATTTACTCAGTATTTAATCACAACCTCACAGCAGTGGCAAGGGCTATACTCTCCTTGGTTGCAAATGAGCTGGTCTGCTGAGGAGTGACAGGAGCAGAAGGACTGCAGAGTAGCGCCTTGACACCCCTCAATAGGGGGCTAAACAAGAGTTGACAGCTTTTCTCCCAAAGATGTCTTTTGTTTTTCAGCGCCAAATTCTGCCCTTGCGTATACCTCTTCACCCAGTGAAGGTAAATAGAGCAGAATTCAGTCCTTAATATACAGAGCAAGTGACTCAAATGGGAGTTGTCAACTCTGTTTTGCCAAATGGAATTAAAACTATTCAGCCAACAGAGTTATCAGCTGGCTCAGCTGAGAAGCAAAGGAGAAGGCATCTGAGTGCTAATGAAGCACAGTAGTGATTCAGAGCACATCAGGAAATGGCAGCAAGCTAGGCTGGTGCTATCTGGGAGGAACCATGAGCCCCAGGCAGCACATTTTCCAACTGGAGATAGAAGTAATAAGTATTAAATTGCTACAACAGAATTATAAGGTAGTTAAGACACACAGTTATCATTAAAGTAGTCCTTTTGTCTTTTGCCTTTAGAAAAATCATAAGATAAGGTGTCTAGGGAAGATACCTACATCAGTGTTAAGGGCTCAGTTTCATCCCTTGTGGTTTAAAACACTTCAAGTGAAATCATCTATAATCTTGCATCAGTAGAGATGTAGAGATAGAAGGAGGAGTTTACATTTTTAAGGTAAGTAGCACATATTTAACTACGCTGTTTTGAACAGATTCTTTTATCTACTAAAGTAATAGTCACTCCCCTGAGTTTTGTGGATAATTTCTTCAGAATGTATCGCACAGATTTAAAGTGGCTGAATTACCACAGCAGCCAAAGTCTTGCCGTAGCCATATATACCTGAACAAATGCCAGTGAGAACAGGCCACTTTTAAAATCAAATTATATAAGCAAGTAGACCTTGAAAGAACAAGCAAATGTACTCTTGTGAATAGAAGAACAAGATTAAACCAAAATTTTACATATGTGAATCATGTCCTGGCCGTATCTATTTTCTGAAATTTGTATACTGTGGTAATAGGTTTATTATTAAAAATTAGTAACTTCACCTTTAACTATCGATTAGTAGTCAACTAAACATCATATAAGGCACCTCAGTTAGTAGTAGACCTCAGTTAGTGTTATCAAGAAATTAAGTTTAATCTATTTTAGGTAAATTAATTTATTTCTATTTTTTCCATATTGATTTCATTAAGAAGTGGGAGAGTCTAATCCAAAGGAAAACAGAAAGATGCATTTTGGAAAAGAAACAATTCTGAAAAACCCTTTGAATTGTAAGGTTAAATCTCAGGACCCCTGGTCTAAATGATTCTATGTGTTTTGGTTGTTGTTTTTTATTATTATTAATTTTTATTTTTCCCTGTAGATATTTGAACAGAGGTAAAGATCAGATTTTTTCTAACTATAGAAATAAAAATCTCAAATTATTTTGTAGCACCCATTCTATGAATTATCCTAATCCTGACTGACAGGAAAGCAAAAAATCTCAATAATAATTGTTTAAAGAAGCATCAATAAATAATGCGTAAGTGTAAAGTGTGTTTACCTCGGCAGACTTTCCAAAACAGCTCACAGAGATGTTATCTGTGGTGCAATTCATACCAAATGCTCAGTGAGACTGTAACTCAGGGAATCCCTGCAAAAACTGAACAGACGAGTGTGTGTAGGACTTATTCTTAGAAAGGAACACCCATTATTCTTTAACATAAGTGAGTGTTTTTGTTTTCCCATTGCTTAGTGGCTTGTTTGGTTGTAGCTTGAAGGTGCGTGGTCTGGCAGTAGCTTACAAAGTTTGCTCGTCCCTATTTTCTGAATAGCCCAAGAACTTAACAAAAAATTCCTGTCTCTAATCATAGTAAATGGATAATTGTTAAATCATAAAGAGGAAGGGACTTACAGAGGCAAAAGCCCGAGAAAGCTAAGCAGTACAAGAACAATAAACAAGGCAGGTTGTAAGAAGAGAAGTGGGTAAAAACATCTATATAGCCTAAATTGGGCTATTTGGTTTATTTTGTTAGCAAGATGAAGGATGAGAAAAGATCTAATTGCTTTATATGAAAAATCAGGGGGAGAGGAATGATTCAAGCTAAAGGTTGCTGTTCAACAAATGTACACAAATGACCCATGAATACATTTGGGCTAGAAACTAAGGCAAAGACCCTGTCTGAATATTGCAGCAGTCCTTAATGGTCTCAGCTGCCATGGAGTATCTTTTCCATATGCATAGAGAACAAGAGAATGACTGTAATTTCTAGATGAAGTTTGAGCAGGTTGTGAAAGAAATTATTTAGTTTGGTTGCATGTAATAGCAAGATGCTGAACTGTATGACAAAGAGGGTCTCTTTTGATTACAGGTTTCTGTCGAGAAGACCACCATATCTGTATGTTTTATGCACCATGTACATCAGCCAGAGATTCTAAGAGTGACATGCAGCTTAATTTATTCACAACACTGCTTCATGTTCATATGTATTCTCTGTTACTGGGGAATATTAAAATAGTGTATCTCTCTTTCTATGGCATACCTAAATTATTCATTCTGCCCTTTAACCAATTTCTTGCTTATGGAGCTAAAGACATCAATGTATTTTTCTCTTAATGTCATTAAAATGTTTTGTTTGGCTTGTCAACTACAGAACAACTCACTAGTGACTATTTGTCCCTGCTACCTGAAAAGATATTTTAATTTTAAATGGGTAGTCCATCCCATTGAAATGCAATTAAGTAAATCACATACTTACTGCATTTCATTTCTTCTCCACATTATCATGCTACCCAAAAGATGTCTGCACTCTGTTGTACATGGTTCACAATAGGTTGTGCTGTCAGCTGCTGAAAACATCTTACATTTGTAATTGAAGTGCAGTTACCTGTTCTTTGCCATTTTTGTATGTTCTGTTTAGCTCCCCCAAAAGAGGCTGGCAATTTTTTCTGTGTCGCATGACCCAGTACAATCCCCCTGTTCAGGAAGTGCAATATTAACAGGAGAGTGATCAGTGTGACCTAGTGGATTGTCCCATTTGTACTGAAGATCAGTTCCTCCAAATTCACTCTGACTTCTTCCTAAAATTAGGAAGAAAATCTAGCTTTTTGCTTTGCAGTGGGATGATCCCCTGCCTTATCTTTTCCTTAGCAGAAGTAGCTTAATTTAAGAACATGTACACTATAACGGCAATCACTCCTGTTTCCTTGAAGGGGATTACAGGGTAATCTTCCTGCAAATGCTCACTGAAATTCTACCCATCCATCTCTGGGGACAAAATTATGGCATGATTAATACAAAAAGGGGTTTTGCCACAGAGTTCGGTGGAGCAGGGCTTTCTAACTTCTTCACACCCTACTCACAATACTGCCAGTAAGTCTCATGATTAATTTTAAAGATGGATTACATTAAACTGTGAGGATAAGTGGCACAATCTGACTTTTTTGTGCATGAGTTTTACGCTGGAAACATCTAGACAGACATTCGGTAAGGAAGAATAGACAAATATTCTTGCATGAGAAAGAAAAGTCAAAAAGTTCCATTCATAGAAAAATTTATGCAGACTATTAGGATTCCTTGGTGGTTGTTGCTATTGTGAATTCACCTGTGTTTAGGGTAATATCAGAGGGTACTCACATATGTGGCTTCCACTTTGTGTCTTTCCTTGGGTAGCATTTTCCACAAACCCATGAGCATCTAGCTCATGATCTAGCTACTACGTCACATTTGGTTAACCGAGGCTAATAGCTCCCAAAGCTTTTTTTTTTTTTTCTTTTTTCTGTCTGTTTCACACACAAAGAAATTATGATGTAAGATTTACTCCCTTATGAAACCAAATTTTGTAACTACAAGATTCTTGAAAAAGGTTCATTTTAATTCTAATTTATCTAGTTAAAACTATAGGACTTCAGAAAAACATTGAGGTGAGAAAGGTAAACAAGGCACTTCAATGGATAAAAAAAGAAATAATACTTTAACGCGTGTAACAGAAAAAACAAGATCAATTTATTTCAGTACAGGTTTGAAAATAGTCAATGTTGTACACTCTGTCTGGTAGTCATAACACAATATTTATAGTAGTTTCAGAGTTCCACAAATAGACAAGGAAACAACAGAGATCAAAATATATTATAGGCCAAGGTCATAATCACTGTAAAATTCTCTTTGCCTCTGTAAATTTAATTCAGCTAATCCACTGCCTTGTCCCCAAGTGAATTAGCAACTCCACTGAAATATAAAATATCTTCTGATCAGAAAGGGCCAAGTTCTTATCTCAGTCACATAAATAAAACACAGCAACTCTAGGTTTTGGGAATAAGGTATCAATGAGGCAGTAGATTTGTACTCATGGAAGAGACAATAGAATTTGATCCTATACTTACTCTGAATCAGGAAAGTATTGCTTTGCTGGCTGTTTTTCTGGTTTTCTGTTTTTTATTCCTTCAATATTTGTTTTGAGGATACAATTGGTAAGAAGGCTGGTGCATTGCCTGAAGATACTTCGAAAGGAATAATCCCTCTGAAGGTTCTGTGATATGCAGGGATTGTGGACGTTAAGTGCCCTATGACTTTATGGCCTCATCTCTTCCTGACCACAAAATAGTTGGAAAGGAAATTGCAGAGTGTATGACCTGCAATTATACCAGTTCTTTGCAAAGAGTAAAGCTCATCATCTCCTTCATGCCAAACTGCACACTAGTTTAAGATCCAGGTAGGAAATAGCCTTTGAAGAAATAACATGATCAAGTCTCCTGGAACACAACTTGGGATGAGTACAGGAAAAGGTATTTGTAAAAGGAGGGACAATTTGGAATCCAAAGGCAAATCTGAATCTGAATTTTACATCTCAGTTGTGACCTGTGTGCCATATCTGGAATGCAACTCTGTAACAGACAGCGTGTCCCTTCCCCCTTGGGACACTGCCATTAAGCCCTGGGTTACCTGGGGCTTTAGAGCTGACCCTAAATGGTAATCCCTATGCCCCTGGTATAAATTCAGGACCTCTGACTCATCTCTATATTATTAGGTCTGATAGTAGCATATCAGACAATCATTGGTGCTTTGAATGAAGAATGCAAAGAATAATTTATTTGCAAAATAAAGCTTCTTCCATGTGGAAATACTATGTGGAAAATCTTGAGATACCACTCTTCTCTTACTGCCTACACTCACATTAAATCAGGGAAGCTACATTTTTTTTTTAATTTTTAATTTTTTTTTTTAAGAAACTTCAAAATGACACATTAAAATGGTTGTAAATAGCTCAAGAAGCTTCACAAGACCAGAGACACCACAGCTGTGCCTCCTTTGATGTTACTATTGCTAAATTCAGCAGGCTTGCATTCCCAGCTGTAGGGGTCCCTGCACCATATTGTCCCCTGCAGCTTTAGAAAGGTGGCAGAGGTGTGCTGTTATGAGTGGAGACAAAGACAAATGAGTGCTTTGGTTTATTTTACTGTCATTCTTGCAGTTCTCAGGGTTGACAGAAATGAAGACTAAGTGGAAAGAACAGTGAAACCTAATGCCAGTGCTCTTTAAAAAACAATCTGCTTTCACAAAATCCACAGCATGTCCAACATAGTAAGGTAGGTAGCTGCTTGTTTCTTATCAATTCTTTTTCACCTATATTATTAATTTTGTATGGATTATTATTTTCTTGCTTATGAGCTGTATGTCTCTGAAAGTAATTGCCCAAAGAAAATGTCCCCGTGGTTCCTGAGTGGATGCAGAATCTCAGAGGATGACACAGGGCAAAGACAACAAGAACAAAATGAATAAAACCCCCACAGAATAACACAGAAAAATGGATTCCAGTGGATCAATGGGTCCAGTTCTTCTAAATAGTGAATGCCCCCAGTTGCTTAAAGAAGCTATGTCCAGAGGTGCTTCAGGCTTTTATAATGCAGACACCAAGACAGGAGGATACACTGCATTTCTAGTAATCTGAAAAATAAATAGGTACTGGATATTTAAGTATTCAGGAAGCTGGGTCCTGTTGCTTGGGTTCTGAATAGTAAAATCCAATATCAGAGAAATTTGCTTTTCCACAACATATGCTTAAGAGAAAAGGAAGGAGAAGAAAGGAAGATGAAGCAGTTAAAGTAAGAGTTTTGTTTCTTATCTGCAAATACTTTTCAGTCTGGGGAAATAATTCTCCTATAGGTATTAGATCAAACTCACACATATGCAAAGAAATAGAAAGAATCTTTGTTGAAAGAATAAATTATAGACCATCAAATATGATTTGTGTTACCTGATGGGAAGACAGGGGTTTTGTTTGTTTATTTGCTGTTCTTTTTAAATAAAAGAATGTTTTAAACTAAGGGAATATTTTAAAAGAGCAGACTATCCCTTTCCTCTGGGGTAAATACACACATTGCTTAGCAACCTTTTACCATCCAAAGACCAAAATATCTTAATATATGAGATACCACTATGAAAAATGGTCAGTGTGAGAAAAGAGCCAGCAGCCAAGTAGCTGGATGATTTGAATGATTCATTAGATTAAGATTTATTAACTGGCTTTCTTTTTTGAAATCCAACTGCAAAATGAGTAATGAAGCAAAGCAATCATATAGGGATCATATAGGCGAATAAGCAATGATAGTTGTCTCTGAAAAGAGGAGGAATCAGCACTATTTTTCTCAGGGGCTTTCTGTACATGAGATCAGAACACATTGCTGTGTAGCTATTATGTGATGAGGGTGCTAACTGTGGTTGAAACAGCCAGGACAAGAATTACTGACGGAGATGAATCAGAAGCACGAGGGTGCTCATTCTCCTTCAGTCTAGCTTTCATCTGTAAGGACCAGAGCCATCTCAATGTCTGGCTGCACAGGGCCAGGTATGAACGTGATCAGCTCCACTGGTTGTCAAAAACAGAACCTTTCCATTTTCATTAATAAGCATCGTCCAGAGAACCAAAGAAGGTGGAAAAAGGCAAGGAAGGTTAAACTGTGGACTTCTTGTCTGCTGGATGCATACCAAGGAACCAGACAGATATGGGAAGGGAAGAAAGCCTTGTTTCTCTTGCCAGCTGAGAGATATTCAGGTCTTAGCCTAGATAACATGACTCACACTGTGACTTAACACTTGCAGAGATGGGTAATTTTTCATCAGGACAATCCAGGTACTTGCACATGTGTAAATGTATCTTTCTTTATATTTTGAAAGGTACTTCCATTTATATGTTGAATTCTGCATTCATTTGAGTTATTTTGCTCTGTACAAAGGGCATTCACGTTTGTGACCTCCTGGAAGACATTGACCAAGGTCCTGAAGCCTAAATATTAAGATATGAGTGAAGGTGCAGACCTAAGTATCCATCAGTGTGGTAAAAATGTGCCAAACCAAGCACAAAAATGCTCTCAGCAGCCTCTGTGAGACACTCGCTATAGGAGTAGATCTGGCATTTTAAGGATCTTATTTGTCTGCTTTTAAAGATGGACACACACTTATTTGTCTGCCCACAGAGCTAAGCTAGCTGCCTGACCTTATGCCCTGAAACTCCATGGGCTTTCTTGGATCCTACTCCCCACTCTTAAAATGACAGAGGGAACCCTAATGCAATACATCGGGCTGTCTCACAAATCAGCATTGCTTTATTTCATTGGTTTTCTTCACAGGATAAAAAAATCAGGGAAATATTTGCCCACAAGACATTCAGACATTACCATACTACTTTGATTATTTCTTTTCATATGGGAAAAATTATGATCAGAAAACCTTAATTTCTAATGAGCACTAAGATTATGAGGACATTGGCAGTACCCCTTAGCGACACTTCTGTCTTACAATGAGACTGGACATTTCTTTGAGAAATTGCCAGATTCATCATATGAAAATTAAATTCTGTATCATTGCCTCAGGACTGCAGCAATGTTTCCAGATTTGTGTTTATGGCTGGAGGATGCTAATCATGAGATAGATGTAAGCAACACAGTACATACAAAGACTGACAACACAGTTAGGCTTTTAATTTACTTTCCAAGTAGCCTCCACTAAAATCACCACTTCGTCACCAATGTGGCTAGGCCTCCTAGAGAAGTCACTGTGGGGTGCAGAAGCCAGCCAAGGATTAATTTAAAGGACTCCTTCATCTTCTTTATTTTCCTTTAAAGACTGTTGAAAAGGTAGAATCTGGTGTTGAAATATCAAGAGTATTTAAGACTAGATATGGAAGAGGAGAATGAGGGCGTGATGGGGGGTGGAGGGGTGAGTTTTGTGAGTTTTTTAATTCATTTTTAATATCTTTTACCAGAGCTTTTGCTAGTATCAATGAGAGCTAAATCTGCTTGCCATAGTGCAGGATGAACTGCCAGAGTAGTATCTAGTCCAAAGGGAGAAGTAGGGTGTTTCACTCCTCACCTCTGATGGTGAGGCTGTATTATGAGTTCAGCTCAAATACAGATCCTATTCTTAAAATATTCACAGTGTGCACAGTTTTGATTGTATAACAAGGATCCATTATCTGAGATGTGTTCACTGGCACATGTTATTCTTAATATGACAGGGTGCAGTTTCTTAGCTCTTGTGGTAAATACACTAAAATGTATCAATGTACTCTGGCAGTCCTTCACATCTACCTCCACATTAATCTTTCATTTAAAAGAAGTCTGAAGGACACACAGAAATACTTTAAAACTCTTCAAAATATTAATATCTTACTTGTGTGGTATATATGAACTTAATGTTTTCAAAAATGTAGTGAATCAGACACAATTAGCATCCCATATTGAAAAATTCTCTAAATCACCTAAAAACTTATCCAATGTGTAGAGAAATCAGCAAGACTTTTTCTCTTGATTTTGGTGTGTTTTCTGGTAGGTCTTCAGTTTAACAATAGATATATCCTTTTTTCTTTGGTGTTTTTGCTAAATCCATTTTCATTTTTGACATTGACAAGTGTCCAGACTTGTGAAATCATAAGTGTACTGTGTATTATTTCAGGTACAAAATATGAAGTAAGTGGCAGATAACGTATTTATTTTTAAGAAAAGTATAGCGTTAGAACCAAAACCTTTAAATTGAAACTGATACAGCTGCTGAAGTAATGGGAGTATATAAACAAAACAAACACAACTAATAACTTTTGGATTAAGGTTTGACACAAACTAAAATCAAAGAGAGTTTTGGTATACCTGGGAATACATTGTATACACCTTGAAAAATACAGTATGCCTTGAAATTAAGAGGTTATTCATGCCTTTGATTTTCACTTCCACCAGTATAAAATACTGACAATAACAAGGACATCCTCAAAGCTTTTCTTTTGTAAGAATGATGTGACCAAGAGTCTCATCACATGTCTTATGTACAACAGAGGGACCTAGAGTAGGTGTGACAGGGAAATCACTGAACAATATAGTCTTTAGGACTCAAAAGTGCGATGACTGGGTTGTCAGATGATCTCTTAAAGATTGTCTGGCATTGTTTCTCTTTCCAATAGAATTTGTTGAGTTGGGAGGCCTTATTGTAGATTATAAAGACATTCATTAAATCTTGAATGGAAAGTGAAGAAAGAGGTAGAGCAGAGACACCACACATTGGCTTTTTTTTCAGACACAACCAGGTCAAGATGGAGGCATGTTAGACCCTGACTTGCTCTGTTGGTGGTCAGGTGTTTTTCAGAAAGACAACAATCCTCCTCCCCCTCTCCACTTTTTCAAAGAAGAAAAAATTTTCCTCAGTCAAATAAAACCTTTAAATAAAGGTGTTTAGCACAGTGTGTGTATGTGGGTACTTAATATCAACTGCATCATCTTCTGGGACACGATATTGTTAAAGTTGTCATTGTTACAGCCACGGGGGCATAGCTACACAAAGATGGAGACATGTCATTTTAATAGAAAAACAGGCACCAAACTACACATTTTCATAAGGGAGGTTGTAAGTGGCAGAGATGGCAAAGCTGAGTTGCCTTGTTGCAGGTAGTATTTAATAACATCAAACACCAGAGGGCAACAGTTATGGAGTGACCTAGAGATGTTCGCATATTCAGTACTTGATTTTTCAGTGTAATAAATAAATAAATAAATCTTCTTCAATATTTTCACTTAATGGAAATACCACAAATAAATTGTAGATTTCAATGTCGCCACTTGAGAATCATGGAGGTGCCAACACGAGCGTGTTTTTTGGTTAGGACTTTGACTTTCAGGGGTGTTACGTCAAAAGAGTTGAAAGTGTTGCATTTCATCTATAATAATATGTGAATTAAATTAAAAAGCCTTCTAATATCCTCTGACTGGTGAGTAGCAACTGCACACTAGGAAAATACAGAAATATTTCTGGTATAAATGATTTTTCTTTCCGAAAAAATAAAGATGATTCCTTAAGTATTTTTCTAAACTTCAGTGGGGAATGATAATCTTCCTGTTGCATTTCTGAAGGCTGTTTTGACATTAATACAGATTTTCAGAGCTGCTCGAGTGAAGGCACAGGTGAAGACATTTTTTTGGATTAAAAGTAGCCAAGGCCAGAGATTGCTAGCCACTTTGTATTCTCTCTTCTATAAAGTACAACTACTGTTTGGTAGAGAAGTGCCTGTATACAACAGTTCCTCTCACCTACAGACACATTCTTTTCTTGCTCTATGTTGTCATCTGCAAACATATACCAACAATTACTCAGGTTGGACAGCTTCATTTTCTCTTTAGATCTTCAGTAACTACAGAGTTCAAGCAGTGAGGAACTGTAATCATTTAATTTCAAGCCTGCCTCTGCATTTCACCTATTGCATTGACTGAATTATCCATGAAGAATCAGATTTTAAAAAAAAGAAATCTATTTGATCTTTTATTCCATTCCATTCACGTGAAATTATAATTTTTCTATTTTTTTTCCAAAAAAACCTAAATAGATTAGCTGCTTGCCAAGAAATGAAAAAATGTTTATGATTGCCCAAGCTGGTTTTGAAGATTAGTCACATGCTTAATTTTATACATACATTTCCACATACATTGTTTTATAAGAGAGCCTAAGCTTTGAGTGTCAGAGTACTTAATTCACAGGGGAATTGTGGAAACCACTTCACAGACATTCCTTTAAATACTCTTGTGCATGTATATATATATTTATACAAGCAGTGGGCTTGGGAAAGTTCACAAGTTTTCTTCTTTCATTTAGTTTTTCTATTCTTTATCTTTTAAGTGAATGCAGAAGGTATGAAATATCGTGTGAGGAGATAGAATTAAGTGACCTATTGGCTTTCTCAGAGGGATCTACACTTCACAATTTCTTCTCAGAAGACTATACTGTTAATTTTTACCTTAACTGTCACTTTGTTCAAATGAAAACAACAGTGATCTTTCTGTCGACCTCCACAAGAATCTTATAATGAAAAGTAATGCAATAAAATCTGCATTAAAAAGGTAAATAGCAACAGGATAAGAAAATACCTGGCTCAGTGGTTAGTCATGTAGGACACAGCTACTATGTCTCTATTCTGCCAAATGTCTTTATATGCTTGCAAACACCTGAAGCATGTGAGTCAGAGTATCCATATATTCTGTTCCAGTTAATAAAAAGATGGCACCAGTTGGCTTTACGCTTTTCCATATGTGCATGACTTTTTACAGCCTTTGACTTTTATATCAAGTCACTTGCAAATACAGCTGGTGAAAGTTGCCAGGTGCTCTTTCTAAGAACTACACAGTCTTGATAAGAAAATAGGTGCATAATATCTTTGGCAAATCTATTTTATTTTC
>VXAK01012417.1:13867-41507 GCA_013399435.1 Arenaria interpres | reverse complement strand
AAGGAAATTGACTCTGAAACACCACTCTGCAAAAAACCAACAAAAAATTTAATTTTTCTAGAATTCCTCTGTCTTGCTCATTTACCAGCTCTACTTCAGACTGCTGATACCTCATGGGTTTAACAAAATTCTTGTCTGGGGCCTTGAACCTACTCCCACTGAGGTTAAATTGGAAGGCTTCTGATTCCTTAGTGATGACTTAATTAGGCTTTGTAAGAGATATATTAATGTAACCAGATTTTTTTTGTGTGTGTAAATTACATTAGTAGGTATAGCCACAAAGCAAAACCAGCTTCAAACCCAAACTTCTAGTACAAGATACTGACTCAGATTTGTCAGTGATCATACCTTTAAGAACAAAAGCTCTTTCAATATCTGTTTACCAAATTTGAATACATTATTTGAAAAACACATAATGTGTCACAGATCAGGAAACAGAAATAGTTTATAAGTAACCAGAGATATTTCTAAAGTCAATGTGAATCAGAAGGAAAAAAAAATACCAAATGGTCAGGTCTGTCAAATAAGTTATGTTTAAACTTTGATTAAAAGTGTAAATGGCAAGCAGTATGAAGAAAACTTAGAGTACCAAGTGTTGTAGTAAGCACAAAAATCTAAAAGAACACACTCTCTAAGGCTATCACTCTACAAGTTATTACAACAAGCACTGTGCTAAAAGAAAATTAAAATCCCACCGAGCTAAGGGAAAGCAGGAAAAAGTCAATTATTTCTCATGCATTATGAACACCTGAATAGCAAATTATCTTTGTTTGTTTCTGGGTTTTTTTTTTCCCTGCCTTGATGGGATTAAGATTGAATTCCTGGAAAAAAATATTTTAAGCAAGTATTTCATACTGGATTTCATAACAAGAGACATTTAATGGACATCATGAAATTTGTAAACACACTGTATCAGTGCAGAATGAGTTTTTCTGGTTTTAATGTGTAGATTTTTACTGACATAGACTAAAGAAGGAATGTGTAAATACTTGTGAATAGCCTGAAGAAACAAAATCTGATAGAGTTGTGAGAGTTAAGGAGCAGAGACATACCAACAAGCATTCACAGATCAGCTTTATAACTTCTTTAATGTAACTACCTTCATTTTCCTAATTTCAGCCTAGAAGAGACATGCCTTGTGTACTTAACTGGGGTCAAACCATGGTATTACACACGGGCCATTTCCAACAGGAATCTTTACACTGGCATCCTCTTCATAAACCTGGCCCTGATTAAACACAGCTCCTCCCTTCATCCAAACACTCTAAAACAACCAAGGCTCTTCTCCCTCCTCAGACTGCTCAACTATCAAAAAGGGCTTAAAATAAATATTCATCTGTTTTCCATGATAAAGGGTCAAATCAGATTATTAGCTGGTCTAAAGAATGCACTCAAATGTAATGAGTGGTAACTCTATCATGAAAAGCAACTAATAAATATTAAATTAGTTCTGTCGAAAAGCTCAAGGCACAAAGTTATGTACTGTACTTGCTGGACCTTTAGGAAAGTAGAAAAGGCTGCAGGTTAACTTTTAATGTGTACATAAAATGAAAATTAGTTTTGGCCTTTGTACTGCTTTTATTACAGCCACATGGCAAATCGAGTTATGCTGATACACTTACTAACTAAAGTTTAACTTCTCATAAAAATAGCACTTTTCCCTGTAGAGACTGAAAACAAGAACAGTCAGCAAGAAAACAGGCATAACTTGCTCACAGCTGATTACTAAGATGCTCATTCCTCAGTATTCAGAACCGGGGTTTTTAACAGTAACTGTAATCATTCTTGCAAATGTCTTTGAAAGTGTGTCCTCAAGTCTGACAAATTACACAACTGCAGCATGAAGCTGAAAGTTTCACAGCTACATGAAAACTTAGAAATGAGGAGAGGCAACAGCACAGAGATTGAAAGATCAATGAGAAAAGAATCAAAACTGAGTCCTCACTGTGCCATCTTAGGCCCCAGATCTTGGAGAGCTGCATATTCAGCCAAATTTGAATTGCTTAGTAGTATTTTCCATATACAAACACATTTTTCTCTAATTTTAAATATTCATTAATATATTAATTTGTAACACCCCATGTTGTAGAAATGAGAGGTAAGCAGACAAAGAACCACTAGTGAGCCATAAAAGTTCTTTCTTGACACTTGAAAAAGCAATTTTCTGTCACTGGAAATTATCCATTTGTTCAAAGGACCAAACTGCATTTCGATTCCTACTGCTTTGCTGGTGTGCCAAGTGTCCTCACACACTGTGACTTCCTTGGCATTTGCAAGCACTCAACTATGAGAGGGTGAGGTGCCATTGGCCCCATTTAGACTAGGTGATTGTTGTATGTCTTTTCCAAGTGAACTATTCTACTCTGCTCTACTCTATTAGTCTCTTCCTGTAACCACTGGGAAAGCTTTGGCTGAACTTGCTCATGGTGAGGAAGCAGCTGCACTATCCTTGAGACAACGCTTATTTTAGTAACAACTTAAGCTGTAGAATAGCCAATTCACAGCCATCATTGCCATAGCCATTGAAAGGTACATGCCTGGCAGAGTTGCACAGGAGCTTATCTACTTCAGGCTTCTTATTCTTACCCCCTTCCCGTGATGATGTTTCCAGCCTACAGACCTGTGGCACAGCTTGACTAGCACATCCCTGATTTGCTTCCCAGGGAGGAGAACTACTGTAGGCAGTAGGTTACTTAGTGCCTATTAGGTAGGCAAGTCACATGCCTAGTGCATATGGGGCCTTCCTCCACCAGGGTAGGAAGAGAACAAAGGAAATTCACCATTCCCAGGAGGGCTGTGCAAGATTTATTCCCCTCTGATACCCTGAAAACAGATCAGAACCTGACTGAAAGCTCTGCCGAGGTCACTGGATGATGGCAAATGTCACTTTACAGGACTGAGAGATAATTTTTTTCTGGCCCATTAAACAGTGCAATCCTCTGTACTCATTTTCATCAGCAAATCCTGATAAATCTGGTCATTAGACAGAAATGTTTATTGTATATCAATAAAGTGAAAAGCCTAAGAAGGGAACATGAAATAATTCTTTCAGCATCTGGTCTGGGAAGAAAGCTTTCAGATAAAAACCCATCGCTGGAATCACAGAAAATGTCTTTTTTGAGCTTCCTGTTTTTCAGACTGAGACAGTAAATGTGCTCGACACCATTTTAATCAAATAAAAGCACATTTTTCTTCTTTCCCTTCAGCAATTAATCATATCCTAGCTGAAGGGAAATATATATAAGAAAAAAAAAAAAGGCAACCCAAAAAACTCTCCACCGCCCTGAAGCAGTCATGCTAAAGGAAACCAAGTCAGTTTTCAGAATAATAAGCTGCTTTGTTCAGGCTTGTTTTGCCTTAGTGAAATCTGAAGAAACATGTATTTTCCCCTAAATATGAAATACTGCCTTTACACTTCTTCCTGATTTCGTTCATAATGTGGTCCTTATCACCATTCGAGAAAAACAGAAGGATTAGAAAATAACAAAGCCTGCTTCTTTGGGAAAAATTCTGCAGATAATAAAGATGGGAGTAAGCTCTGTAAGCGATTCTAAATTTCACTGCAATCTGAACTGCCAGATCAAGGTTTTTCTGCAGGTGAAACTTTTTCATATTGAAAGTGAAATACTGCCTTTCTAGCCCATTCAGATCCCAGCTGTGGCCTTCAGGAAAATTCAGTATTCAACTACTACATCTCTTAATATTTTATTTTCTCCTTGTCTTTAATAAGATCTCTGCCAAGAGTTTTGAAGAGTCCCACTTGAAATTTTAATTTTTTCTCCTCAGAATATTTTCATATCCATCTGCAGAAATTAGGGTTCCTCTATACTTCTCAATGAGAAACTTACTGTGCATGTTTATCCTACAGGATTGCTCCAATATTGCTTTTGTTTGTTAGTTTGAAGCATGGTAACATGGAAAGCAGAGTGGTGAATCTGAGGCTTTAAAGAAGGAGACAATCATATGTAATATGGTCTGTTACCATGAACTGAGCCGGGAAATGTAACTTGATGGAAACCTCTCTGCTGCTGCAGCACTGACTGGTAGTCACCAGGATAGAATTAAAAGGCTTTCTATTTTTCCACGTCCAAGATGAGAAGTTACTCAAGAATTAAGAATATTAAAAAATCTATGCTAAGCAAAATTTAGCATAGAGGATTAAGTCTAATGTTTGTTTATTTTCCTGGGGTAAAATAAGCCATGATTAATATGATTTACATACTGTGGTATTAATACATTGGACATTACATAGTAAAGCCACGTGGTTCACACTGCTTGGGGCATTAACAGGTTACCCAAAGCAAGTACAATTCATGCATGAGAGACATGATTTATCACTCCACTACTTTTGCATTTAAGTCTGTGTATTATACTAAAGTTGCACACAGTAGAAAGCTAGAGTAGCATGGCAGTGAGTCAGTACTTATGGGAATTAGATTGTGAGACAGAACAGAAAAAGCTTAAATACCATCAGTGTGAGAGATGAATAACTAAGAGGAATGTTTGGGATTAAATGTATAATGAAGTGAAGCAATGGAGATAAGACTACATGTCTGTACACACCTAGTTAATACATCCTAAAGAGCATTCACCCCTATTCAAATCAGACAGCTGTGTTGAAAAGAGAGCTATGAATTAGAAGAAAGACTATGGGGTCTAAAATACATTTGAGAAAAATCCTAAATTTTTACCCATCTATACTGTGAAGAAGTGTATTGTGTCTCTGCTCTCCTGTGCCTTGCTGTAACTGCACCGAGGGGAATAGCCCGTGCTGTAAAGCTAGTGCAATGCAGAGCTGTGCCAACCCAATGGACTTCAGTCATAAACTTTCTAACTGGTTTTTAATTGTTCCTAATGACTGCTGCTATGGTTTGGCATCTAATTTACATATATGAAAATGTTAAAAAGGATGATTCATACCAGATTCAGGTCAGGGGAAGGAATACAATGTCATTTTTTTAATACTCAATCTATTTAAGTGGTTTTGCCTAAAGGCAAAGCTTGTGCTATTCAGATCTACGAAAGCTTCAACCTCCGCACAAAATATGCACTTTTTCATTTGTAAATGTATCAGGACAGCCTCTGAAAACAAGATTTCATGTCCAAATGCCCAAGCATTATAGAAAATATTGTGTTGCAGTATATGTTTATAAGGAGTAGTCACAAAGACTTAAATTCCTCCTCCACTTCCCCACAGTTCGAAAACTTCTCAATCAGAAGCCACATGGTTTTTAAATTACATTCTCTGCTGGTTTAATGTTCAAAAGTATACTTTGTTTGACTGGAAATGGCTAAAAGGTCATAACTTGTCTGATTATGGATGCAATACATTTACAAATTCCTCTCCTTTTTTCAGTGGCTCATACATCTTCCATAAAAGACTCATTAAATACTCCCAGACCAAAGGTAATTTATTTATTGATGTTAGATAGCCCAAAGTTGCCAAATTGGAGGAGGCTAAGTTATTAAAGGTTAAAGCTCCTGTAAGGGTGTGATAATTTAGACAAATATCTGAATAGAAATTTAAGTATCTAGCTTTAGATCCAAGGGCTGTTTTTTTAAATATTATTGCAAAAAATCTTGTGCACAATAGCTGTTTCTCAGAAACAAATGCAAAAATCACTTTAGTACATGAAGACAAAATTCCTACCACACTGAAGACGCCCACTTGGAGACTCATCTTGACTCTCTCTATATTAAAAAACATCTCCATTTTCTGTTTTTCTGTTTATTGCCCCTCAATCTCTTCTTCCTTTTGAAGACTACCTGACAAGGTGATAGCATTATTCTCAGAATACTATTCCAGAATAAGAGAAGATATGATGCTTCTATTTCTTACAGCTGAATTTTCTTCTTCAGACAATTTGCCTCATTCTCAGATGTTCCCTGGTGCCGTGGCACACTGTATCTAACATCACATCTAACAGTATCTAATCTGAAAACTTGTAAAATAACGTTTTTCTTCCACACGCAAAATCTTCAACTTCCAGCAAAAGAGACAGACTACTGAGCTAAGCGTTCCTCTCCTCTCTCCCAAACACTGGCATTTCTTCCAGTATTAGGCAACTCTATAATGAATGTTAAGGATTTAGAAGCATCCTTTTAACAGTGATCACTCCTACAATTAATACTTAAAGAATTCAGTACCCATAAGAAATCAGGAGTTGTGGAACCCTTTTAGTAATTGGGTTTAGCATTTATCAGCAAAATACTCATGTTATATTTGAAACATGAGGCTGGATGTGTAGACTCTGTTCCTGTCCTCCCAGGGGGTTTCTCTACACATAGGATGTTTGCTTCCTTGCTGAATAGTGTGAATAATACACATGAACAAAGCACAGTGACAATTTATGGTGACTGCTCAGCTGTCTGCATTGTGCCAAGCCATCAGTAGCTGACCTCTGTCAGCAGCAACTCCTCTTACTTAGAAATCTTCAAGTCGCTTAAATGTCTGATAGAGGAACTTATTATAACTGTCTGCTTCTACGTAAACAGCAGACTTGGTGTTCAGAAATAGCCTTCTGTATTGGAAAAACCGTGAGTGATCATGCACAGATTATGTAACAAAGCTGCTGGAAAGAGTGCAGAAATAAATGAATTTTGGTTCGGATAATCATATTCATAATAATGACGTGTAATTTTAATAATCTTAGGGGGAAGGGTGGGAAGGGGATCTCCTGGGTTAGCCCAGTAGACTGAACAGGCTGCCCAGGGAAGTCATGGAGCCCCCTTCTCTGGAGATCTTCAAGACCCACCTGGATGCAGTCCTGAGTAATGTGCTCTAGGCGTTCCTGCTTTAGCAGGGGAGTTGGACTAGATGATCTCTACAGGTCCCTTCCAACTCTGACAATTCCATGATTCCGTGACCTCAGCCAGGTTTGTGCAATTCTCTTTGCAGGGGAGGACAGCCATTGGTATACAGGACTTCAAACCAAAAAGCTTTTTGTAAAGTACAATTAAAGAAAAGAAAGCATGGGTTTGAGTGAATGGTCTTTGAGGAAATTTCAGATTTTAAGATTTTACCTGCAGTTTATGTAGTCTACTTTTTTTTTTTTTTCTTTTTGTTTTTTTTTTCTTTTTCAACACACTTCTGGAGAATAAATATCCCTTTTTGCTTTTGTGGATTTATGTCTTTTAAACCAACACAATTATATGAACCTTTGAACAAATTTTATTCGCAGTCAGTTGGCAAAATGAAAGTTCCCTGCAAGAGATGATATTGTAATGCCTTCCTCATCACAACAGGCTACAGGGAAAATACAGACAAGCAGTTCCCCTGCTGCCTTAGATATACCAGGCTCACCAGAAACACTAAACAATCAACTAAATAATAAGTCAAAAAATGTGCTGTAACAGTCTGTGTGTGGGTATAACAGAACCTATAGTGCCTGGAAAATAGCCTTCCGTGTTGGAAAAACAATGACAGTTTATTCACAGGTCATGAAACAAAACCACAGGAAGAAGCAGAGAGAAAAAATGATTTCCAGTTAAGATAATCATATTGATATAAATTATATTTCATTTGCTCAGTCTAAAACTAGGAGGGCAAGAAATGAGAGGGGGAGTTCTTTTTCCCATTTAATTGCCTTAATGAAGTCCCTGAAGGTATATAAGAAATATAGATTAGGCTGTTTAAAAACTAAAGGCTGTACCTTTTATGAACAGATTATTTACTGTTTGTTATTTGTGTCCCCTTCAAGACAATCACTGTGATGAGAAGATTTTGTCTGTACTGAGGTATGGATTTTCTGAATCTAAAGCCTGTTCATATCTCTCAATTCCGACAACTTGTCAGGCTGTTGGTCAGACATTTGCAGTTTAGAATGAGAAAATTCATCTGAAATGCACAAGCAAAATGTATAAAAACACTTGTTCCATAACAGAAGAAAAAAAAGAGAAAGAAAGAAGAAAAGGAAAAAGAAAAAGAAAAAGAAAAAGAAAAAGAAAAAGAAAAAGAAAAAGAAACTGACATCAAGTCCACAAATGTTGGAGAACATAAATAGAAGTTCTCTCATACCTGAGATGAAATGTATGGTATAAAGAAGGCCCTCCTTTTTCCTTAAAAACCATGACAAAATATTTTTCCTGCTTTCCTAAGTCTCTTCTTTTATTTTTTTTATTTCTTGTATGAGATTGTGAGTCCAGAATGAAATGCTTTGACCACTGACACAGGAGCGATTGGATCACTTCTTATGACTTTGAATACCACACATAATATGAAACTATGAGGAAAGGCAGTAGCTGATAATCAGACTTCAGGCACAGAGTAAATGTGCAGGAGATAAGAAAATCATCATTTTGGCAGGACCATTTTGCTCTAAACCTTCTAAGAATGTTGCTTCCTTATCGTTTGTAGTAACAGGAAAAAAAGAATTTAGTCTTGTCTTGATAAAGTATATCCTGCTTCATCCAGTGTTGCTCCAGCAATGTTTTCATTTTCCACCCTGTCAGTTTTCTTAATTTAATTATGGAGTCTGTGATTTTTCTCTTGTTTTGATATTAACTTCAGGGAATTTGCCATATAGGAAATATGCTTTTGTACTGTTGTGTCTATATCTATTTAAATATGTTTTAAAAAATCTAAATTAGATCAAAGAATACTTAATAGATGAGCACCACCCTAAAATAGATCATAGGATTCAGTGTTATTATAACAAGAATGGCAATGCATTTAGTCACGCGACCTGTGAAGGTCATAATCTGCAGGTTTAGAAATTAATTTGTAACAAATCTAGAAAATTAAATTTTTTCTCACACATTGGTGGGAAGTGTCAGGATGTTTCTAATAAGTGGCTCAGTCACAGAGGAAGTCAGAAATGCAATCTGGAAAGGGTAGCTCAGGCAAGGTGCTGACCCATGGCAGGGGGAAGCAGGTGCAGAAGGTAATTTCATTCATGAGCAGAGGTGATTGACAATGTTTTTCTTCCAAGGAAGAATTTGAAAAAAATTGAAACTATTTCTAAGGGATGATATGCAGAATCACTGAAACTACCGTCAGGTCATTGCACTTTATATGAATTACTCACTTGGAGTATTCTTGGTATTAAAAACAATAAGCAGGCAAGAAAGATTTAGAAGGAAACAAAGAGAGTTTCGAACCATTTTTAATTCATGGCTTCCTAGGTGCTTTACAGAGGAGTATAATGTCATCCACATGGAAGAGATAATCAGGCTAAGATGTGGAAAGGTGAGAAACTTCCCAAAGGTCATCAAAGGACCACTGTATAACTATGGAATATGACTTAAGTCTGCTGATTCTCAGCATAGTTTTTTACCAACCAGGTTATACATCATCCCATCAGATTGTCTCTGCTAAACACAGATTCTGAGACAAGAAAACAAAGAAACTGAACCCATGATTTTCCTAGAAAGAGTGAACTTTGGAACATGAATAACAAAATAATTAGGTTTCATTAATAGTTTTGCAGATCATTGCCACTGTGATGCATTATCAGGACTGGGAAACACGTCTGTAGAATCTCACTTCTAGCAATAGCACATCTTCACAGAAATTAAATTGATATCACATATCTTGGCATTGTTATTCTACTGGCAGAATTCGATATCCAGTTTCTAGAGCTGATTGGTTGCTTATTAGTTAGTTTAATTTCACCTTCTGGGTCTTTCTTTCTCGGTTTTGTTTTGGGATTTGGTTTTTTTTTTTTCTCCCATCTTACCTGAACTGCGATAAAATATGCATTTGTTAGAATTTCCCTGTGAAGAGTTTCACAGCTAAAATATTTGATTTTTTCATCTGAAGAAAACAAACTATATTTTGCCTGACATTAGAACAGATGAGTTAACTTGGAATGTTCCATCCAGTAATGGAGTCTTCCCCAGAAGAAAGATTAACTGAGGTGGAGAATGGGATGTCATTCATTGAAGATTCGACTGATTTCCTGTGTGCAATAAAAAGCAAGAGTTGGTTAATATACTCTGATTTATAAGCAGCTGTTGCTAAATTAAAAGCAATAAAAAGAAAAGAAATTAATATCATAGATGAATCGGTAACAGAAATAAGGGACTGGGTTCACCAATACAAGACATTATGAGATGACCACTGAAAAGCTGAAATTCATTGAAAAAAAGCACTTGAGTTAAGGTATCACAGTCTCAAAACTGTGTGAGAAAAATTAACCACCACAGCAAGAAGTCGCTGAGAAAGAAGAGTGAGAGAAGACACAAGGAACTCTTCAAGTAGTATTTCAGAGAAGTTTATTTTAGGGCCTACCATAGATTAGCTGTTGCTCCCATGGCTGCGGAGCACAGGGAACCAGCAGAGAAGTTATCGTCAGACTTGTTCACATCCTCTTGCCTCAGTCCTACAGAAGACTGCTTAGGAACAAGCATGGCTTACAGAAGGGAAAACAGCTTTATCAAAACCTTCTGGTGATAACCTTTCAGCTTTCTGTCTTTCAGCAGCTGCTTCCCAAAAGAGGCTGGGCAGGAAAGCAAAGAGGGTCTCCCAGAGACCCCAGAAGGTCCAGGGGCCAAGCAGCCCCTGGGCAAAGCAGCCCCCAGGCAAAGCAGCCCCCGGGCCAAGCAGCCTGGGCTAACCAGCCCCACCAGCTACTGCTTCTTACCCCAATATAATATTTCCTTGTATGTGAAAAAAAAAAAGGTGTATATATATATATATAAAAATATTTTCAGAGGTTTCAAAGAGAGAAATTACCAATAGCAACGTAGTGTATCCACTGTCAGCTGTCTGTAGAGTCTATTGCTTTATGTGTTCATGTAGAGCAGGAGAAATCAAAGTAACAGTTCATAGGAACATGCCAAATCCAAACTGTTATTCATTATTTACATTATTCATATAAAGCAGGTAAGTCACTGTGCAGGATACTACATTGCCAAATTTTCAATATGTCAACTATGTTGCATTAAACTGTTTAATCTGATAGTAGTATGGCAAATTCATTGCATTTTTCATCAGCATTGGCTCTTATCTGTAATTACAGAAGAAGCCGGGAGGTCACAGAGGTTAATTTCAGAGTAACTTTCCAGTTGAAATTTAACCTTCATATATGACCCATCTACCTGTTCCCACTCCATCCTCAACACAGAATGTCTTTAAGAGCCACCCTTGAGATGTCATTTTTCATATCCATTTTTTTCCCTGTCTGGGTCAGTTAACATCCTTCCTTCCATTCACAGAGGCTTTGCATGGGACCTTGAGTCACTTCAGGCTTTTTGTCACATGCTTCATCCACTGCCCGGGATTAGAAATTTCTCAAACAGTTTAATTGACCTGACAGCATGTCCTCAGGGGTTTTTCCAACCAGAGCACAATTACAGTCTCATCTGTCTTTCTGGACTCTTCTAAGAGCTAAATAACAGCTATTGGGATAAAACTCCAGAATTTTAATGAGATTTTATTTTTGGGGGGGAAACATCTCTCAAGAGTAAGATTTGTTGAAAACATGACAGCTCTTTAGCTTAAAGCTGTTGGGTTTTGCCTTATGCTAGTGTCCTCTGGCAAGTCTTTGTGATACTGACGAAAACACTCTGTCTCTGCACCTGTAGTATGTTGTCCGTGGCTGGATCTGATCAACAAAGTGAGAGACCCTGCTTATTTCAGCAGAGTTGCAATCCTTCAGAGCTGAATAGCTAACACAGGGATGAATTTCCTGGATACTACTTGCATTTTTCAAAGTAATATATAAGTATATGTGCCTGAAAGACTTTCTAGCTTGCAGACTCTTTTGGAGGGTGGGGGAGCCTCAGCCTGCTTGGTAGGGTCTGAAATGCTCTACAAATAAGTTGGCGGGGTTTTTATCATATTTTTTTTCACCTGCATAGATACTTGGAAGATTGCTCCTTTGCAGTGTTTGGATGTCACCACTCTTTTCTTTCTGATACATTTCTCTCATGTCTTGAAAGCTGCAGGTTCTCCTCACAGGCTCTTCTGGCCTCACCACAAACTGTTTTTTTAAAGGACCTAGACACAGGAGTCATTACAGCAGGGCATACAGCTACCCTGGCAACTATGAGACATCAAGGTAGAGTCACAGGCTCTGTTGGCAGCCATCAAAGATATGACTTTATTGCCAACCCAGCTTCAGGGTATATTAAATTAACTGTGCATTGACTGTAAATAAGCAGTGATGGTGAAATGCTTTATGGGATGGTGAAGCAAGGTATGATATTACTGCAGGGGAGTCTGGGTGCCTGCAGCATTTCCCAGGTCCTGGTGTCATTCCTTGATTCTCTGCTCCCTTCTCTCTGTTACCCTGTCCCCTACTCGCCTTCACAGGCTCCTCTGGACTCTGCAGAACTCATATCTTCTGTTCAGCCAAGGGCTTCAGTCTTCCTTCCCCTTGCACGTCTTCCTGCTTGCTACAGGTCAAAAATTGCCTTAATATAGTTTATGTTATCACTCCCTTCAATGTGGATAGCACATCCTTTGTTACAAAGTCAGTGTCTTCACATTTCTTTGCTTGCCATCTAAGCAGTCTGTGTGGGTTTAGTATGAAAATGGAGCTCGTTTATATTTTCCAATTTATTTTACTTTTTCCAACAAAACATTGAGATTCTTAATATATGTTGAGAAAACATCTTGATATATGTTGAGAAATACTTTAATTTCACTGTAGCATTCTAGCTTCTTTCTACCACAATGTTTATCTTTCCAGTCTTTATGTTCTTTCAGTAAAATAGACGCAGTCTTGTTTGGTGTGAATACAAGAATTAATGAGATTACCTACTGAAAAAGTCTATAATTTCCCTCTATGAACTTCTGCTTGAAGAAACCTAACATTTAGCTCATTTAGTTGCTTACAAAATATGTGGTCTCAATTAGGAATTTATCTTTCTAACACTATTCTCGTATGTCACTGGTTTCCTACAACTGTAGATGTTTTATCATTGGCAATAAACCAAGCCCGTGTAAGTGATATTACCTGTGTGTCTTGTACAGTCTTCAAGGATTTAAAGTACTACAAATACAGCACAGTTCTGTGCTTTCCAGATAGTTCTTTATCTTCAATGAATAAACAAAATGTTGATCAACAAGCTGTTCTTTCATATCTTTTTCTGTCACAGGAAGATGCAAGTTGCCATCCAGATACTGAGATGCATGGTTTAATAAGACTGTTTCCAGTTTTAGCATAAAACTGCAAGATATGAAATTGCAAGTCTTGGGCCGCTATCTGATTTAAGTTGAAATAAATTCACCCTCTTTCCGCTGAGAGTCATCAAGCCTCCCTATATTGCAGTGTTAATTAGAGCAGGATGAATTCTTCAAACTAAACAAACTTGTGAAATTTAAAAACTTAGTGTTGAATTAATTTTCTTTGTGAAATAGTGAGAGCTTAAGAGTTGTTTTAAAACCCTTCTTCCCCATGAATACCTTTCCAGACACCTGTAAAATATATAGCTACACATTTCTCTATTGCAAAACTCATAAGTGTATGGGATAGTATTGGTACTGAATACTAATTTTTCACACACTAGATTTTTTTTTCCAAGAAAAAAATTGAAATATTTGTGCTCAGAAGTCTTGAAACAACCTACAGATGAAACTCTAGTTTTGCACCGAATGGAATTTTAATGTCATTGATAACAATTTAATTATTTTCCTTTAATTTAAAATAATATATTTGAGATATATATGTACATAAAATGTTTCCAGGCCACAGACCAAAAGGAAAAACAAACAAGGGAAATTTCTGCTCCTACTGGAGAACAAAAGGGGAATATATACTGTTGAAAGCATGAATGTGCACTAGAATTTCATTCTGGTACAATTCTGTAAAAAGCTTTCAGTTGCATCTTTTCGCATTTCTTTGTAGTCTTCTTTTGTTAGGGATTAAACTGATTCACATGAACATATTTACAGGAAGGTGGGAGGGTAGTGAGAAAAAAGTCTTAAATGGGCAACCTCGACAAATTATGTTATCTTGTCCTTGAAAGACTGTGGGAATTGAGGAGGATCATAGCAGGTATTTTGAATCTAGCCACCAAATGTACCAGTGTGCATCCTTCTGTCATCCTAGTGCTGTGATGACTGGTCTTACTGTTTGGTCATTGCCCCTTCTGCCTTCACTCTCTGGCAGTGTGTCCTGACAGCCTGGGAATCACATGTTTTGGTCCACAAAGAATCCATATATGGAAGAAGCAGTCAAAACAGGAAACTCTCAAAATGCATTTTTGTTCACTTAAAAAACAAAGTCTAGTTGCATAGACCTCTAGTTCTTTCTTTGTTTCTGGCAACAATAAGCCCAAATTTAGTCAGAAGATGAGCTCCCAAGAGACCAGGATACACGCCTTTCTGGCTTTCATTCCCCAGCCCCATAACTCTGGGAAGCATGTGGAGCTGACTTCAGAGACTGGAAATGTTGGTATCTGGATGATATAAATTCATTCCAGCTTTGGCAAAGCTGACTTTAATATCTCGCTGGAGGCAGCCTCTGTTGCAGTGCTGTGTATCCCTCATGAGATGGATGAAGTGCCCAGAGTTTTCAGCTCACACCTCCATGGGAGAGCATCTGGAAATTCAAAAACCCCCTTTCTCCCCTTCATCCTTTCTTCCTCCTCCTCTGCTCCCCCAGCTCCCAGCAACACGTTCCTACAGGGTGGTCCTGGCAGCCTCGTGGACCCTAAAACTAAGATAGCAACAAAAATGGGCTGCCTCACAGCTCCATGGTGGTCACAGTCCCAGAACTGTAGACAAAGGCTGGCTGCCCAAGGAAGCAGGTGGAACAGAAAAGAGGTAAGACTTGAAATCATACTTGATCAGAAGTTTTATCAAAAACAATATAGTTTGCCATGGTTTTGACAAGTTGGCCCTTCAAAATGAAAATTTCCCAGTTGATTTTTTCCCCCCAAACTGTTCTAATTTGCTGCACTGATACTTTGAAGGATAAGTTACCTGGAAAAGCTCAAAAAGATAGGTTCCTGAAGACATGTCTTGGTGACCTAACTCCTTGCAACTGAGTGAACTCAATCGGATAGGTCTTCTTTAAATATCAGCAACACTGTAACAATAAGGGCACATAAAAAACTGTCATCACTGTGGACATGCTGGATAGATATTCTGGGAGGGGACAAGGGTACTTTTTAAAGGTTTTCTGTATCTCTAGAATTGTATTTACTTGATCATTTGTGAAAAAAGCAAACCGCTGTTGACATTCATACACAGAGAAAAGTTTAAATTTTATACACTACTGCACCCATTATAGCTCTAGCAAAGTTCATGCTCTCAAGGCCACCCTTCTATGTAATGCAGTCAACAAAATCCATTTTTTATTTTGCTCTTCTGTCATACTTTTTAACAGAGCTCAGAATTAGTGCAGCAAATGCAGCTACAGGAATGAATTAAGGTAGTAATTTGCTCTTTCTCTTGCTCAAGGAGAAAGGTGTAGAGATGGGAAAGATTAAATCAAAAAGCTAACATGGATAAATCTGCCAAAACAATCATAAGTAATTAGATACTAGCAAGACCAGCTCTTTTGCTTTAGCATGAGCCTGAAGTAACAACCCATAGCACCTTAAGCAACATTACTGCTATCTCATTTATAAGTGTACTCACTAAAAATAGTAGATTATATTTCCAAAAGTAGCGACTGACTCTTATCTTGGCCCTTAAATGTGGACCCTGATTTTCAAAAAGCAACACATTAAGCAATATAGAAGGCATTGTCTATGGAAGAATATTTTTTTTTCCCCTATTGTATTCTTCTTATTTTTGTTAGTGCATAAGTAATTTAATGACTACCAGAATAAAAATAATATTAACATAAAGTTTAACCCTATCATAAATAAAGGTGATTTATAAGGGAAAATTAAGGCATAAATAGGCGGAGCTTGCTTAAATGACTTGGTAATAGCTGACATGCAAAACTGTTGTAAAAGCAAAGGAAAGATAAGAATTGCTCAAGACACTATAAGAAGCTACAAAATGAACCCCAAAAGAGTATTATATAAAATAGATTTTGTGGAAATTATGTTAATAATGTAGATTGATTAGACTAAGAAAGAGCACCCTAGCAGAAACAAGAGCAACCCTGATAAAGCATTGGAGAACTTACTGCAGAGACCCATAGTATCTTGCCCAGAGAAGTTGTGGATGCCCCACCCCTGGAAGTGTTCAAGACCAGGCTGGATAGGGCTTTGAGCAACCTGGTCTAGTGGGAGGTCTTCCTGCCTATGGCATGGGGGTTGGAACATAATGATCTTTAAGGTCCCTTACAACGTGAACCATTCTATGATTCTATGAAAGGTTTGCCAGCAGCTATCTTTTTTCCTCTCTACGGCTTTTGTGATGCTGCTTCCTGCGAGCCTTTGATATATTAATTGGTGTTTCATACTAAGTGCAGTTTAAAAGGATTCTGAAGTTTCATCATCCCACCTTTAACATCTACACAGATGTTCTCCACCTGACCAATTACATCTCTAACTTTCTAATCAAAAGGCACTGAGCTGGAATCTGCTATCTGGACCAGCAGACACACATGTATCTTGGGGAAGGCTCTCTCGGGAGCTTCCTTAAGGCCTCTTTAACTCACAATCCAGACTCTATGGAGTAGCGGTCTTGGGGGCAGCAACAGACAGTACAATAAATCAGCGCATCCTCCATATAATTTCATGTTTGGGGGTTTGGGGAATATGAGTAGGTTGAATAGAAATTCAATTAGATTGCCACATGGAATACTTCAATTTTTCTCTAGACAATTTTGTAACAGAAAATTTCCTGGGAAGGGTTTTTTGACATGAGCAAATGGGGCACTCTTTGCCGTAACTGTCCCAGGTAAATATGAAAACACTCAGTTCATTGCAAGTCTTCTTAGGAAGGAGAGGTTGCAGGTTAGTTATGCCAAAACAACTACCTAGAAATGACAGCTATAAAATTCCAACAAAAAGCAAAATAAATGGTGTCATGATTGCTCAAAATTAAAATAATTAATTTGTACTTTGCTATAGATCAGCACTGACTGCAGGGAGCAAAAGAATCAGATAGAAGGTATAACCTTAAAAGGAAAGTAAAAAGGGACAAAATTTATATTTGAAAATATAAGATTAAATCTATCTTGATATAAAAAGTTAGATTCAACAGAATAAATAAGAATAAGGTTAACTACATGTTTTCTCTTCACAGAAATCCAAAAATGAAGGCATTAACAAAATTGTTAGGACTGAAAGACTTTCATTTATTTGAACAAGCTTTGTACTAGGCTTTTATAGCACCAAATAAAAACAGAGATATTGTGGACATATAATTTTGCATCCTTGGTTAAAAAGTTAGTAAGTTACACCAACCTCTTTATTTCAGATAATCTTTAATGTTTGAATATGCTCAGAATTATTTTGGAGGCAAACCTTTTAAATTTTTTTCTTGAAAATAGCTATTTTGTGGGTACCAGTCATTAAAAGTTGTGGTGGTTGTGGTACATTCATAATCTCACTGTAACAACTAGACTTTCACTGATGGCATTATTTGAAACTACTCTAATACTGTAAAACTAGTAGTCTCCAGAGAAACGAAAAAAGTATTTTTCTGAGGATTTTCTCAGGAGACACCTTTGATTAGAGTGTTGATTAGTTTACTTGAGAAACGTTGTCCAGTAACATTTTCAGAACTGAAAAATATGCAAAAGTATGTTTTCTTCTTTTTTACTGAATTCTAAATTTTGAGAGTTTGAAAAGAGTAACTTATTGCATGGAATTTCTCCCACTTCACATTTTTATGAGACTGCTTGCTTTTACATCCTCTCAATTTAAAGAATAGGTTTACTGTAACCTTTTAAAGTTACTTTGTCCAAGGTGAAGAGAGAAAAAAATGAAAAGGATGAAGTTATTTCGTTATAAGAAAGGGGAGATCAAACTTTTATTCAGTGCTGCCAAGTTGTTAATAGGAGGACAATGTAAAAGAGAACACAGAAAGTCTCTGAAAATAATTAGATTTTTTGTTAATATTTTAGTATATCTTTTTTACATAAATCTACTTTCAAAAGTCTTCAAAACATCAGATAGAAACAATCTTTTTAGATAAGCAACATTTTTTGAACGTTGAAAGTAAAAGAAAAAATTAGCTAGAATCTTCTTCAGTAATTTGACAAGCGAAAATATTAAAGCTTAAAAAAATTTCTTTCTCAACATGTATAGCTTAATTTGAAAGCTCCACATGGCCCAGACAAGCCTTGAAGCATGCAGGCAGTGTCTGCTGAGACCTACAGCCCTGGGGAGGGCACGCTCAGAGGACAGTACTCCTCCTCAAAGAGGAATAACACAATAGCATATGGTGGGTCTGAGTGGGGAACATCGTGCATAAATGCAAACTAAGGGGACAAAAATTTGGGGTTGCAAAGGAAAATTATCAAAAATTAGAAGTGGTCCTAACAAACGTAGCCTGTACATCCTTAATGCAGCTCTTTTACACACACCAGTTCTTTGATGTAAACAGTATCATATCCAGCCACAACAACATGACAAAGTCCATTCAGTTTTCCCAGGGCTCTGGTGAGATTACCAACCCCAAGATCTCTAAGAAGAGGATAATGCTGAAGTACAGCAAGTTCTTCACTTGAGCACAGAGAACACAATTTATCATTTTGCAGTGGATTCCACTGACAGTCTGAAAAATCCTGCTCTGCATGCCTTAGAGGAGCAGTAAGTGGCAGAGAGGGAAGATGTTCAAGCCACTGCTTCCCCAGAAAACAACAAAGAGATCTAGGTTCAGTTCCCTTCTCCTCAGCCATGAACAGTAGGAGACTCCAACTTCACAGTGCTAATTAAAGAACTGGACCTCAGCTGTGTTTTCAGACTTAGGGGTTTCCTTCATCACATGGATCAGTCGTTGCTGAGTTGCCCAGGTTGTTGCTTCTTTTCATTGTGCTCTCTGTCGGGTTTTCAGCCTCTTTGATCCAAATCTTCAACTGGTGTAAATTGGTACTGCTCCCTAGGGACTTAGTTTTTAAAGATGAAAGAAAGGTACTATTTAAAAGCACTGCTTTGTCAGTCTGACTGTGAAAAGATGAATAAAAATGGCTGCTGCTTGCAATACACAACTGGTTGCCTTAGTAATAAAGTCACAATTGGGTTGAAGGGACCCTGCATAGGACAACTAATATCATTAGAGAAGTGGAAAGATAACCCTGGCAGAAAGGTTCACGGCAATTAGATTGAAAATGAGCCTCGCAACAACAATTAATGTGCGCTTTTGCTGCTCTCCAATTATGATTGAACAAGCACAACTCTGACTTTTTATATTGGGCTTGCTGAGTAAATTCACTTTACTCATAACAAGAATCATCTGATCAGATAAAGCTACTGCCACTTGGTGCAGAAGGGAATGTAGTGTGGGGGGGTTAATCTTGATACCTATGGCAGCTTAAATTGGAATCCCTTTTTCTTGTCATGGTGCATCCACAGTCCTTACCAGTACTGTAACAGCATGTTTCCTTCTGTTAGACATGAAAACACACTGTGAATCATTTTTTGCAGGAAAAAAACCAACTAAAAAACAACAAAAAGCCCAGAAAGATGTGATTGTATAGTTTCTGTAGAATTGTTTACTTATTTATATTATGTGAAGGCACAGTCACTGATATATTTTCCCTCTGGTGTAAATTTTGTCATTTGCTATATACCTTCTACATATGTTTAGGCAGTCAGGACTAGTCATGTTAGCTGTACAGATACACTTACGAATCCAGAGAGGATATGTAAGCCAGGATACTGAAACTGAGGACAGTAAAAAGCCTACCTTCTCTGGCCTGGGGTGTTGCAGATTTGCTAGATTCCCACACAGAAAAAATTTAGGAAATTTGTATTCTGTGGGAAACGCATATCCTAAATGTGTGTCTTTAGAGAGATATACTTTATCAGTTTAAATGTATGTGAGTGTCAGACTTCTTTCTTTATCCCCACATTTCACTGTTCATGGATTTGCTCTATCAGGGTCACTGTGTGCCTATGACTCCTTTATCTCTAGTGGGGGCTCCAGTCCTTTAAAAAGCTTCCAACACCTTTTTTTTTTTTTTATTAAAAGGTAAAGTTTCTATCGCCACCTGAAGTCTTGATCTAAACCAGAAGCCGTCGTGTGCTCTGGCACCATTCCGACCTGGAGTCATCCCTCTTCTCCTTGCAGGCCAAGTTGCTCCCTTGGAGAGTTCCTCCTGGAGCTACCCCACCAGCCCTTTCATCAGCACAGTCACATGGCCAACCAGCAGAGGTTTTGGAAAAAGAAAACTTGCCCTGATCCATCCCAGTAATGGGTAAAAGGAGAATGCTGTCAGTAGCTTTGCTAAAGTTCAAATAATGAGCAGGGAATCCAAAGAGAGGAGGCAGACCTGGGGAAGGATTTGTGTGTGCATGCGTGTGGATGGATGGAAGGGATATGACTACATCAACAATACTAATGGTCTCAAGAGGTGGAGTGATGCAGACTAACAGCAAACTCAGCACTTCCATGAAATGCGTTTTTTCTCACCTTAGGTCACCTTTTTGAACGGTGCCTGATACACATTGTGCAAGAGCAAACTAACAGGTATTATATGGCCTACTTCAAAAATAAAAGCAATCTTTGATAATTTTCTGGCTAGAAGCAGCGGCTTCTTCAAAATAAACTGACCCAAACTGAAGTATATGTTCATATAATTCATAAATTCCCTTCTGTCCTTTGCAGAATGAATCAACACATTCCCACATGTCTTCCTAATAGAGAATCTTATATTAGGAACGAATAATAAAGTACATCTGGGAAGATTCAGCCATATGGCCTGGCATAATTTGAATGAATATAAAAAACTGTGTGTGTGCTGGAATTTAGTGGACACTGTGTGTTTCCATTAAATAAAAACAGCACTTCCCAGTTATCCTATTTTATAAAAAATGTTCTCTCTAGGTAGGAAATTTATTTTCTAAAGGAGCTATTTAGACAGGTAAAACTGTTGTGCTTATATTGTGTGTTAGTTAAGCAATTCCTATATATGAAAGGAGGAATATATAGTCCCTGGAATATATTATGAAAAAAGTATTCAAAAAGAAAAAAATCTTATTTTTTACTAAAAGTAATTCCAAAACCAAATTCCAGTAAAAATATATCAAAGAAAACCTTCTTTAACAGACGTTTCTCTCTGCTTTATTTGGAAAGATTATCTCCTACACATTCCATTTTATTTCACTATCCTAACACAGAGGAAAATGTATCAACTATTTTAACTTTAGTTATCATGAAATTAGCTCTCTAAGGAGCAGGTAACAGCCTTAAAATATCATGTTTAAAAATTACCTTCGTTTTCTGCTGTTATGCCAGAAATAATATTATCATATTAAATCTGTTTTTCAAGTATCCATTGGAATCAGAATGTCAAGTGAGTCATTCTTTCAACATAATTGGAAGATTTGGTTATTTTTATTTGTTGATATTTTAATTATTTGCATATATAGCCCTATCACTAATAGTTCAAGAAAAATGACTTAAGATGTGGTGGTGATTTTAGACAGACTGATTAAACACATCATTATAGCAAAGTCAGTCAGAGCAATGTTCTCTAGATGATGAAAATCTTGTTCTAATTATGTAATATTTGCAACAAGAAAAATACATGGCATTGCTCATGACCCTGTACACAGTAATTTCAGTTTACAGATGGTTCAGTTTTGAGTCAGGTGACAGTTTCTCAGCAGGCCCAACGGATACCCTGAGGAGTATCAGGGAATCTCATATCATTTTTTCCCAGTTCTTCTAAATATTACTAATTCAAGTAAGAATATACTTCCTTCTGAAAATGATGACAATTCTCTAGCTGCTGACAGCAAGAAAGTCAGAAACAGAAACCCCACTATCCCCTGTCATTAAATTGATACCCCAGCTGAGTTTACTACTGTAAGTGACCTATTATATACCTGCATGACAGAGACCCTGTTATCTTCATGCTCTTTTTCAGTGCTTTTAATGTAAGAAAAAATACTATAATAAGTTTGAATTATACCAAACATTGTTAGTTATTTTTTCATGGAACTATGGGACACACTGTATGTGGATCCACACTCTCCAGGATCTGTTATTCCTCCTCCTTCATAGAAGACTGACCTTTTCTACAGAAATAAAAGGCACAGAATCTTGTTGACATGCTTTTGGTTATGTATGAGTTTTAGGTATCCATAGTCTATTAGAAAAAATAAGCTAACAGCAATTGTTTTCCTGCGTTACAGGTACCAGGCCAACCATTCCATATCAATTCCCTTTTCAGTGTTTGTGATTATATTTGGGGTTAGGGGAGGATTTAAGCACCTTCTAGGAATTCATACATTATTAAACATGTGTACATGATTAACTAGTATTTTTTAGATGAGCATTTTTAGTCAAGATTGGGGTGAAAAACATCATTGGGATAGTCTAGGAGCAGAAGGCACACGTATTACAAGTATCTCCCTCAGATACAAGAAAAGACTTCCTTTCATAATACATAATTGTAACAAACTTTATTCACATGTAAGAAACTGCCTTGTCATTATTAAAAAAAAGGGGAAGAAATTTAATCTCTTGCAGGTTGCATTAAAACACCAAAAAGAAAAATTTCCAAATAGAAAGCGTGTCTATGTCACGTAGTGTTGTGCAATGGAGAATGGTATTTTTGTGTTGCTCATGAGACCGAGGCTTCTTCCCTGTGCTTTGAGCCAGTGAACCTTCCCCTGCCCTGAGAGGCAGGGGCTTGTGTCCACAGCAGTGCAGCAGGTAGCTAGAGGGAGGCAAGCAGCACCTTTGGCTTTTGGTCTTTGGATGTGTCTTGCCTCCTCCCTGCAACTTCAGCAGGTGTGCTGGCATGCCTTCATCCCCACCATGTTACAAGAGGCAACTTCAAGGGTTTAACACTCTGAATGTAGCTAGCTCCCAAACCTGGACTTTGACCTGCATGAACCACACCATGAAACTGAGTTCAGGGCTGCAGTTTCATACTGCAGTTATGGTGTGTCCCTAGGTAGTATTTATGGCCATGTCTCTGCAGCTGGTAATCCTCTACGGCTGCCCACGAATGTATGTGGGGTCCCAAGGGGCTGGCAAAGCCAGACCCCAGTGAGACTTGTCACAGGCAACTTGAGAGCCCCTAATAGTTGACCTGGTTGTGGATCCATGCCTTACTTCCCAGCACTCAGACAAAGTGAGTGGCCTTTTTTTTTCTCACCTATTTTTTCCTGTCTTTAAGGAGTTCTCTGCAAGAGAATTTACTGGCTGCATCATTAGCATGATAGCATTGTGTAGTGGTTGCTTTCACCTTCAACGCACTTTGCAAGCATTAGTTTAATTGATCTTTTGCATGAATTGAGAAAAAAAAGTATTTTATCACTGTTGCCTGAACATAACCAAAAGTTCCTCTCTTTGATAAACTGTTACTGAATATTTCTGAGATTTTCTGGTCTCAAATATTCTCCTAGCTTGTGTACAAAATGATAGCTTTCAAGGACTTACTCAAAGTATTAAAAACTTAAATATAATCACAACTTGTATTGATTTTCATGGGCTTGTTCCTGGCTATGTGGTTTTCATAGCTCTGGTATTTGTTCTCTCTACCTATTTATATGCACAGATTTATTCGTTGGATAGCTCAGGTGGGGTTGCAAATTATCTTTAAAGATTTTGTTCTAAGAGACCATGTCCTAATGTCAGTTAAGGAGCATATAGCCTAGCCTAAAGATTCTCTGACTGCTGAGCTACCAAATTCACTTTGGCATATACTACCTATGTCAAAAAGTGAACCATATGTCCATTGTTCAGGTGATTACATGTGTAAGCTTCAATTACTCAGTGGGAGTATGCTTGCTAATCTTTAAGATCTCCACATGAAACACAACAACATCTGTTCCCATCTTTATGAACCTCTAGTAAAAGTGATGCTCTGCACATGCATTGTAGAAATACCCATAATTTAAAAAAAAAAAAGGTAGAAATTACCATAATGAGGGTTAAAAAAGCAGTTGATATCCATAAAGTGTGAATTGAGACTACAGAATCATGGAATTGTCAGAGTTGGAAGGGACCTCTAGAGATCATCTAGTCCAACTCCTAATAGATGCTCTATTATTTCCTAATCAAGGAGATACATTGTCCCATTTCCTGTATCTAGGAGAATAACAGTTCGTGTCATTCCTGTTACTGTTTGTGTTACTGTAGAATTTATAGACTGGAGTTTCAGGCTATAAAGATTCATCATGTAAAAATACACAATGAAGTAAAGTTCCCCGTCCAAAATAATTTACCGTATGGGAAATAACAGGTAGATGAACCAAATTGGTAGAGACATAACAAGATAGTAAGTGGTTAGTATATCACAGTAAACAAGGGTCATCACATATGCCACCTTTTAGACGAGTTATTAGATCTAGAAATTGATGCTATTGGTAGGGTTCATATTCATATCATGTTTCTTCACTAATGTAATATTTCAGACCCTCAGTAAATTAATATTTCTCAATTAAATGAATATTTAGTTTTCTATTTCAGTCCTTCAGGGTTTGGAAAAATAGACTGCTAAGGAATTTTACAGAGAAGTAATCGCATATATTTGCAATACTGATCTGATTTCTGATATAGAACTTCTTACTTGCCCACATTATGGACACAGATGGGAAATGACTGTGTGTGAGACCTATAGGGAAATTCCAATATATCTGAAACCAAACACTGTGAATATGGATACAAAAGAAATACATGGATGAAAAATTAAAATTACTGGAACCAGTGCCTAAAAATTACTGCTACTTCTGAACATCAGCAAATGCTTTACCTACCTAAATAATGTAGCTTAGTACCTGAAGATGTTATATTCTACCTAGATGTTTTTTTCTATTCTGTAGTCTTAACATATTTTTATTTTGTTCTATTTAACTGACACGGGCAAAATCAAGATCGGTGAACTGGTTTCATATGCTACCAATGATCTTTTCTTATGTCGTCTTTTTAAAAGTGATACAAAGATACAGTGAACGATACCTTTTGTTATGTAAATGGTATGCTACTGCACTTCAAACCAAGAAGTAGTCATGGATAGTGAAATGAGCATGAAAGAAACAAAAACATGGACCGCAAACAAATGGTCATTTGACCAAAGGCTGAAATGCACAATGACAAGTAGGTACAAGGATAGGACAAGCCTGATATTTCATGTTCCTCCATGAGATTTCTAGTCACCCCAAATGGAGTTGCACCCTTGGCAGTGTGGAAACAGACAATAGGTTCACTGTACTAATCACTGTCTTCTTTTCATTAACGTAATCTCACCAATAACTACTGCACTACAGAAAGCAATCTAGGAGGAACGCTCCTAAGAAAATTTGATTTAGCTACTAACAGAGGCCTGCATTTTCACATAAAGTCTGGTCTGTTAAGATGGCTAGAATTTTGAGACATTTGTGAATTGTATTTCTTCTGTATCCTCTGCCTGCCTTCTACTTTCACCTTCTTTCACTTTCCACTGAAAGAAAGTATCTTTCAGCAAAGATACTTCCTTTAGTGAATATCGGCTTCTCCACAATTCAGTAAGAAGATTAAAATCAACTTCACCACCTTTTTGCGGCTTTATGAGGGTTGGCAGCTAAGTGAACATCTGCTGTTCAAGTACAACCGACACTTCAACTCTACAAGAAAAAGTCTACAAAATGCCAAGTAGATTTAGTCCCAAAAGAAAACAAACAAAAAACCCCACCACATTCTCATTTGATTTTTTTCTAGAGCGTATTTTGTACTCCGTCCTGCAGGGTGTCGACTGTTCTGGACTTATTGCCACAGTCTAGTTTCTTGAAGAGGCTTATGACTCAGCGTGAGCATAATGCAATTGAAATCAGTGGAGCTCTGCTCATATACATCAGCTGAGGATAGATATAACCTGGAGTATTAAAGTGCACAGAAACTCTCTGTTATTGAGTATGCTACTCTGCAGTTTTGCTGAAAGCACCGTAGATAGTTAGGTAAATATGTAAATGAGACGTTTCTGATACTGCAGCTTTAGATTAAAACATCTAGGAACAAAATTAGCAACACTAGCATGAACACTGCAAAAAGGAGCAGGCAACATCTCAATATGTCTATTCATATTCTTAAAGTTTTAAAAGTACGTTAGAAAGGCAGCATCTAAGGGTATATTGCATTTTATTCAGTTTTCTTCTAATGGTATAAAATCTGCCACAAAAAAAAAAACCCAAAACATTGACAATGAAACGTTTCTGATAGGTTTCCACTATCCTAACATAGTTAGAATGAATCTTTTATAGACCTACATCCAAACTGGCTGTATTATTGGGTATGAGTTCTCCCAGTAATACTGTTGGTGATATTTTAAATCATGGGTCATATTGTAAACCATGGATCATACAAACATTCACATAAACATCTTTTTCAAATCAGTGATTTAGATTAATTCTGATACATCTCCTCACACTATGGAATCTGAAGGAAGGTTTCCAGGTACTTTTTAGTATAATTCTACTTGAGAGATTTCTACATTTCTCATAATATTCTATTTTTGTGTAAATTCTTATGTCATGTCCCTCACTTGAATATCTGAGTGCTTCTTAGCTGCACATAGAGCAACTTAACTAGCATCAATACTATCCTATCTTTTCTCATGTGCTCTGTCTAAATGGAGAACTATGTGCATTGTAGCATCTTATTTTGTTTTATTCTCAAGTGCTGAGGCTTTCTGATGTATTTGGTGAAGTGTTATGCAGCGTGAAAATATATTCAACCTTATGGCATATTAAACTGTTGGGTGAGTCATCTAAGGGCTTTTTCATACTGCCCCCCAGTAGAAATCACCTGCAAAAAGGCTGAAGTAAAAATTGGGCTAATTTCATTCACATGTGGCATATCTGAGCCTCCAGGCCACAGGGTGAAGTACAATACTGAAAAGCAGGTGTCATTAGTTATTTATTTTAAATAAAAAAGGCTTATTTCCTTCCTCTTTCCCTCTACAACTATCTTTCAGGTTGGTGAAGCAATCCCAGATGATATATTCTCTCTTAAATTTACAATCATGGTTTGCAACTCAGTTCATGCATTCTGCAGATACCAGTATTGAAGCATCCTGGAATATCTTCAGGGAATTATGAAATATCAGGTTTGTTTCATGAACAAGCTGCATAACATGATATTAAAACTTCTTTTAAGTTGAAGCTTCTTTCTTTGATGAACAAATAACTTATATTTTTGCCCTTGAATCCTTGTCTACCATGTAAACTGTCACATATTTCCTGCTGGAGAAACTGGCTGCTCATGGCTTAGGTGGGTATACTCTCCACTGGGTTAAAAACTGGCTGGAGAGCAGGGCCCAGAGACTGGTAGTGAATGTTGTTCAGCTTGGAGAAGAGGAGGCTCCGAGGAGACCTCATAGCAGCCTTCCAGTACCTGAGGGGGGCCTACAGGAAGGCTGGGGAGGGTCTGTTTACAAAGGCCTGCAGTGACAGGACAAGGGGCAATGGTTTTAAGTTGGAGAAGAGGAGATTTAGATTGGATATTAGGAAAAAATTCTTTACCATGAGGGTGGTGGAACACTGGAACAGGTTGCCCAGGGAGGTGGTTGAGGCCCCTTCCCTTGAGATATTCAAGGTGAAGCTCGACGAAGCCCTGGGCAACCTGGTCTAGTTGGGGGTGTCCCTGCTGACTGCGGGGAGGTCGGACTAGATGACCTTTGGAGGTCCCTTC
>VXAK01012416.1:141084-191763 GCA_013399435.1 Arenaria interpres | reverse complement strand
TCTGGAGTCCTTAGCTATTAGGGTTGCCTTGTTTTGGACACGTATTTCTAAAGTTCTTTAAAATCAGTAAGACTCCTTTTAAAAATTATTAGCCTTGATAAATTAGTACTAATATGTATTTCAGAATAATAGAAATTATAAAATAAATTATTTTCTAAGTGTGCTTTTAATTACTGTTGAATTACTGGTGGAGGAAATACGATGTAAGGGATTGCTTAACAAAAAAATGCCAAAACAATAACAGCTCTTAGAATGTTTTCTGGTTTTCACTTTTCTTAGTACAAAACAGTGCTAGAGGCATATATATGTAGCTAAATGTCTCTTAAGATCTGATCTGAAAATCTTGGAATTTTTTTTTTTCTCACAAATACACTAAGGAGAAAATAGAAGTATCAGAAAGAGGGCTTTACTATTTGTATGATATCAGTTTGTTAAAAGGTAAATTGATACAGTGGAATAAACCAGTAATTTAAGTCTAAGGCTCTCATTTTTTCATTAATGTTTCTTACTGTAGTTTCCCTGTGGCAAAGACATTGAAATGTTATAGAATTAGCCAATATTTTCAAATAGAACTAACTTTTAAGGAATACAGAATGCCAGTTTGGTGAAATCTCCATCCTTAGCTTTCAGATGGATTGCCAGTGGCTGCATCTAAAAACAGTTCTGGTCTGATTTCAAGCTCTTATTTCCTGAGAACTAGGCTGCACCCCTTCTTTTGTTGTAAAGCCACAACCTTGCTCTGACTTAGTATAGAAGTAAATATCCACATGTTCACGTTTAGGTCTTAGTTTATGAAAAGATCAGTCTGTTAGAATTTATTTCCTTTTAGAAGCAGCTTTGGCTAGATTCATTTTGCTAAACTTTAAGCAGTATCTGAGAAATGTGATCGACAGGCTGTATATGTAGCGGGAGAAAGAGAGCGAACATCCAGCACTGTTTACTACACAAAGGGTACATCATGGGGTTCCTCAGGACGAAACTGAATGTATTTGTGTTTTTACCAATGTAGTATTCTTTTTACTAGCTAAAGTAACTTCATGTTCTACCACTGCATAATCACTTCTGCTCTTTTTGTAGCATTTCTGGAGAAAAAGGTTGATGATAAGCTGAGACAATACTCATTGGAAGGGGAGACTTACCTTCCAGGTGTTCTTGGAGTTCATGTCGTTGGTCTTCTCCAGCAATCTGAGGGCTTATGGTCTCATGGTTTGAAGATAAAATATGGACTCCTAGGTACAGTGAAAAAGAGGGAAAGTAAAAGCATTCTGTTTGTCTCATTTTTATGCAAATTGCTTGCCTGTATAATGAGGACACTCTCTTTAACAAGAAAGATTTTGGTTGATTTTTAAACTGTCATCTGAGACCTAGGACAAGTTTCTCTTTTCACTTGGATAAACTTTACTCTTGAGTATGCATACAAAAAACCATTCATTTTTTTTTATGTGCTTTTCACAAGCCTGTTCAACATCTGATTAAAAGTCACTTTTTCAGTGGGAATGACTCCTAATTGATTTGTGTTCTCACATGTTTATACAAAACAAATGGTTGCATATGTGCTTTTAAAAATACGAGGGACTGTGTCTAGGAAACAGTCAGCTGTGTTCTCCTGGCTGCAATGTATGAACTGTTTGTTAATTTTATTAGACAAAGCAGGAGAACATCAGTACAATTATATCAAGGTATCGAATACTTGTAGTAGCTAATCATGATAAGCATTAAAGAATGATTGTATATATAAAGTTTGTTGCACCTTCAGGGACAGTATGTAGCAATATGAGTGGTAAAGTTTTCTTAAACCTACACAGGTATGACACCATAATTTTGCTAAAAATGGCATGATGGTCAGAGTATTTTAGATACACAAAACCAAACACTTAGAACAGTACTAGATGATGTCTAGCTATAACTATGTAATTATGAAGTTATATACTTAGAGCTTAAGTCATATTTTGATATAAACCCGGTTTGGCAACTGTTCCACCTGAAGTGGTCAGCAAGTGATTCCTTGTAGAAGTACAGGATTAAAAAAATCTAAAAAAATAAATAAAAAATAAGCCTACTCATTGGTTGAAACTTCAGATTAATTATTTGAAGCTTTTTCTCAGTGACCAAAAGGGCTAGAAGTGCATTATTGTTTTTTGTTTAAGATGTAATGTCATGTAATGTCATGACATTGGGAGCTGAGTGGTAACAGAAAATCATCGAATATTGTGAGACCGCAAGAAATCTGCAGAGGTTGGTCATGATTAGTTCGTAGTGCTTTTACTTCACCCAGGTAAAATTCCATTTAAGTAATAAACTGAGTGAAAGAACATGGAAATATGGTAAAAATCTAAGGAGAGCCTTTGTTTTTCTTCTTAAACAAAACTTTCCTAAATCATTGGATCATTTTCATTCCCTTCTTAATACAAACTAGCTGTTTCCAATTGTCTGAACTTAGAAACATCTTAAATTTTAATTGAGTATAAAGTAAACAAGGCCTAAACACTTACATGCAAAGCCTGTAACATGGTTGTTCCTAGGATTTTCATTTGTAGTACGGCTTCTGGAAAAAAATAAAAATTTCCAATGCCTAATGCATTTTTTCTGAAGTTTTACAAATTGTTCTGCATATTCAGCATGTCTGTAGTTAGAAGTGCAAAGCTATTGACTGCTGTTAGATTGGACATGCATGTATTGGGAAATTGAAGTCAGGTGTCAGAAACAGTGTTTGCGCAACATTGTAATCTGTAAAATGTGTCTTAATTTTGAGCAGATAAGGAAGGTAATTCTTAAGGTGAACTTCATGCTAATGTAGTTACACCAGTATTGGTACCAATCTTCACAACCTTTGATCAGTACCTTTAGACTGCAGAACATACTGCCAGACGTTTTACATGAATTAAATATCTACTTGTCTTTTTTTTTTTACTGTGATAGTATTTTCATAGGTGTAAATCATTTCTCTAGCAAATGCAAACTCACTATTCTTAAATGCAGGTTCATTAAATGTGTGCTTTCCTTTGGATTCTTAGGGTAAATCAACAAGTATATATCTGTAAAAATAGACAGATCTCACTTTGATGTTTTTGAAATATACAAACCTTGAAGCCAGCACTAGATTTATGCTATTAACATTTTGAAAGTGTACTTCTGATTTATTTGAATAGGTTAACATTGTGATTTAACTCAACAGGAGAGGCAAAAAATCTTCATCATGAATGCGGTACACAGCAAGAGATTAAAGTGGAGACAGGTGCACACAGTGTCTACAAACTTGATATTGGGCATGAATTTCACTGTATGCAGGCTCCAACCTATAATCACAAGGTAGAGATACTGACCAAAGCACTTGTGCACTGAGTACACCTGTGTCACTCCCATACTGAGGGGCTTGAACAGAGCAATGCCCAAGATGCCATTTTTGGATCAGTCTTTTTCTTATCTTGTTTCTTTGCTTTCTGTGTAGACAAAGATATCTAGTCAAATTGCTAATTTATGCAGTCCATTACAGCTGTGATGGAACTGTCTAGTGATGTAATTTTTAATGTATTAATTCACAGAACTTCTGCAGAATGTTTGTTATGAAAATTCTTGTTATATTTAAAACTAGTATTAATAAGTTTATGATTTATTTTGTACTACTTGTAACTAAAAGTCAGGAACTTTACTTATACATCAGAAGTTTTATGTCTGGAAAATAAAACATTTTACAGTGTTTTGCATTAATTTTTTGGATTCAGACTTGTATGCTTTCTTAGAAATTTCAGTGTGTGTGACCCCTTTCATGCAGAAAAGCAGATCTATTGAAAATAGCTTCCTTTACAGACTGCCTGAAGGCGAAGGTTAATTTAAGGGCAAATGACCATTAATACTGGCTATTTGCTGCAGAACAGAGAGCTGGCTGAAAAATAAGCATCTGAATTAAAAGGAAATTTTGTGTCCTTTCAGATTTGCTTTTGGCCCAGGTTGGACTGAAGCTGAGACCTGTTAGGATTTCCCATGAAGCAAGATATTGGCAGGCTTTGCAGCTGCACAGTGAATCCACGTGGGGCAGTCCATCAGGAGTTACCCGAATCCAGTTACCTTAGCTTTTGAGAAAAGCAATTTGACTAGCAGCACATAGACTAAAAGCTTTGGGCATTTTACACTGAAAAATTTGTATCTTCTGCTGAAACATGATTTTTCTTTGGAAAATTTGCAACCCTTTCTGCTTTAGTCTTGCTTGCTTCTTGGAATATTTCTACAGACAGTTAATTATCAGTGAATAAAATAGAAAGCATGGTTTACAGGAAAAAGGTGTGTTTCTGTTCTTTAGGTTCACCTGAGACATGAGGCGAGTGCATCTTGGCTTTCATCCCAGGTGGAAGTAAACTATGGGAAACACTGGGATGAAATAAACAACAAGAAGAAACTGCTGATCAGCCAAGCGTTTAAGAATAGTTCCAGTTCATCTCTAGTCAGCTATTTCATGGAGGTAATCGTGATTGTTGGAAGATTAAGACCATCAGTTCAAACTAAGAAAAAATCTGGGATTAATTTATTTATTAAGACTTTTTGTTTTTCCTAACTGTGTTACGTATTGGTAAGTCAGATACCCAGATCTAATAAGTTTGAGTTTGGTAAGGTCTTTACCCAGGCATGTAGAGATCACTGACATTTAAAATGAACAAGAGAAAGCCAGTAGATGCTGGTTTTTTTTCAAACACTAAAAATGTTTGAGTGTAATGTGTTCTGATTTTTTTGCAGAGATTGTGCATATAAAGTGATTACAGAGATTTATGGAAGTTACTTTACTCATACAATGTGGAAGGAGGGTGCGGGTTATATTAACTCAGAATATGACAGCATTTAGGTGGAAGTTGGTGTGGAATACAGTGGCTGAACTAAGATCAGACCTGGGGTTTTGTGGGGGTTTTTTTGTTACATATAATGATTTCTGCCGTGGATCAGTAAAAACTTTTCCCATGTAGTAAAGTATAATTATAAGCTTTACAGGAGGTTTATGCCTTCTTTTGAAGCACGTTCTATGGGCTACAAAAATAAAGAAAATAATTATTACCCTGTTATGTTTTGGGTTATATTTATAAAGTTCTTACAGAAGCTACAGAAAATATTCCTATAAATTTTCATGCAATTTCCTAGAAGTTGCAGGTCTTATTTGCTATTATCTTAGAACAGGTAATAGTTTTCTCAGGTGGGTTGTGATTATTCTATTTCCATAGGGAGTACATGTAAGCTTAGAATTTATCTGTGATCCCAGCATATACTGACCTAGAATTATGGTAGGTTTTTTTTTTTCCACAACAAAGTAAATGATCTAAAAATTAGTGGAAGTTTTAATTTTTGAATCTTCAGTAGATGTAACAAATGCATATTAAAGAAATCCTGATCTGTAATTGGTCAGCATGCTTGAAAAGCTATAAAGTGAATGGCAAATGTGCAGAGCAGAGGCACTAGCTGTGACCTTCCTGCTGCTCTGTGTGTGTGTGTTAGCTTAGACAGCTCTGAAGTTGGGATTGTCTTTATTTAAATTTGCTTTACTTGTTTTCCAGTTTACCATGCAAGTCCTGGAAAAACAGGTGAATTACAGAACCCAGCTGCAGCACTCGCACAGCTCTCAGGTTTATTTGCAGAGCAGCACTAACTTGGAGGTGCACTATAATGACCGTGTGCCATTTATGGCTGGGCTGCAGTGGAAAGACACATCTGGAAGTGGCCTGAAGAAGTGGGAAGGTGAAGTACTACAAACTGTTTCCAGTCTGTGATTAGAAAAGCAGGCATTGAAACTTGCTGCTGGGATTTTATGAGGTGGTTTTGCATGGGTCAGAATCATAGAAATACTGGTTGGAAGAGACAGACCCTGGAAGTTAGCCTTGTTCCAAAACCCCAGCATCTCATCAGCTTTATTGCGGAGTTAGAATCCAGGTAGCTTGAAATCTCACTTTTCTGCCAGCTTTAATATATGTTCCCTCCAGGTGGATTAAATATAGACACCCCGTGGCTATATCTGTATGCAGCTCACAAACTACATCAGCCTCAGCATTCTACTTACTTATTGACTACGGAGCTGACAACTGGAAAAGCTCTCTCCATTAAGAATCTTGTAGTGGAACTATTTTACAAAGATCAAGGCAATGAAAAGGAAGGGAAAGCTCACATTTACACGCCAGCTACCACGTACCTGCAGGTTAGTAACATGATGCTTCCTATAGTTTAGAGCTTTGTGATAGATACCCAACAGAACTGTCATCATACTGGAATAACACTTGTTCAGCATGCTATGTAAAGTAGCTTGTTTGAGAAACTCATGCAGTGTGTGCCAGGTTATGAGAGAGGATCTTGAAATGCCTATGTACATCTGTTTTCTGTGCTTGAACGATGAGCTATTCTTCCTCTGGGCCAGCCGAATCAGTACAGCGGGGGTCTCTTAGCTTTGAAAAAATGTTAGGGCCACCACCTCTGCCCCTCTTTGGAACGGGAATCCCATCACTCCCTCCACAAAACCCAAATACGTGATGGCAGAGTTCTGCCTAGGAGTGTACAAGTAATAATGACTATTTTAAAGTTCTCTCTTTGCCCCTGCCATGAGCTAACAGTCTCAGGAACTAGGAAAATTGGATCATCATGTAAGAAATGTTTAAAACTTCGTCCTTAGTGATACGAAACAGCTGAGAGTGTCTTTCATTTAAAAAGTTGGAAGAACAATAGCTAAACTTTTAAATTAAGAGCCTGGTCATTACAACATTCAACTAAATTTGAGGCATTAGATTTAAAGGCATCCTCTGCCTGAGAAGAATGTAACCCACGTCGTCCTGGAGAGTGTCCTGCTCATGTAGTTCATGGGCACTTGCTGCCTCTTGATATAGGCACCGTTTGTAAAAATTCTCCATGAGTATTTGGAGCTCCATTAATATTAGAGCTCTAATCTTGCAGAACATCAGCTTTGCTACTGAGGTGCTTTTGCTGCTACTCATAAAGAGTAGCACCCACTATATCTCAACAAAATGAAGAAGTATCTACAGGTAATTCTGCAATATGAACAGATTCAGTAGGAGAAGTGGTAATCCTTTTGCAGGCTAGAGTACTGGATAGCTGAGTGGTTCGGAACAATCCTGAGAAATGAGAAGTTACTTCTTTTGTTGTCACTTAGAGAATGACTCCAGTCTCCCATAAAACCTGTGAGAAAATATTCAATAGCAGGTTCTCAAGGTGATAGTCTTCTGCCTTTTCTATTGGGATTCTTTCGCTTTCTAGACACAAAATAACCACTGAATGTAATCAGTGTGCCCTGAATCTAATTTATTTTAGACTGTGCTATGCCATAGAGGTTTAAAACTGATTTCATGACAGTAGCTGTGCATTAAGCAATATGATAAACCTCAATCACTATGCTAAGTATAGATTTATCTTGGAGAAGCTTATGAGGTGAGAGCCTGGAATTTCTGCCTCTTTTTTTTTTTTTTTTTTAGAATCCTGTGCAATTGTCTGAATCTTTAGCTTAAGGTGTTCCTTTATTCTGAGCTGCAGCTTTCCCTCATTACATCACTGCTGGTTCAGACACAGTGTGGAGGATTGTAAAGAACATCCTTGAATGAGAAAAAAATGTTTGTATGCTATTTTCTTTTCAACTATTCAGCTTTTTCTCTCTCCCTTGCATAGAAGGGATAAAGTAAACTTTGAGATCTTTATGCCAATTCAGAGTATTTTTATAATGGAAAAGCTGGCACACTGTTTCTAATAGTTCTTGTAATGATTGTCTCCAAGAAAATGTGTTCTTTTCACTTCTGTGCTGTACTGTTGGCACAGTAGGATTCTGTCTGTCATAGCTCAACCAGACTAATGTCTATCTTTGTTTTTCAGGCATCCACATTTAATCGTCTTGGGAGGAATGTTCTGCATAGCTATAGTGAAATGATATCTCTGTGGAATCAGCTTGTGAAAAATGAGATTCATTTGGAGAATAATGAACAAGCCAAATATCTCTGCTTTAAGATAAAGAATACAAAACAGGAATTTAACTTCACAGGCAGCTATCAGAATCTGCCAATGGTATGAAAGAAATACAAATACAATTTCTTTGATTCAGCACTGTGTTTTTCAGGTCTGCCATCTGCCTGAGAGATGCTATTGCTAGTGTTGGAACTTAAACACTTCTAGTGCTGCTTCTGTTTCTGTCTGTTTTGACAACCTGCAGTGTAAAACTAGGTTCTAAAAGAAAACAAACAAAAACTTGTGTGGTATAGTTTTGAGTACTTCTCGCCTGTTTGGGAAGCCAACTACAGACAGAAAGTCAGGGAGTAGAGGACAAAGAGAGACTACATGGCTAGAAAGAGAGCTGTAGATGTGATTACTTACATTTTGATGCAGATGTTTGGCAGATGTGGAAGATGCTACTGTCTTGGAGAATCAAAATATCTTGCCTGCTAGTGAGCAGAGTAACAGCCTGCATTTATATGCTGTTTTAGCTTCTACATCCCTTCCAACCTTAAAATCATTTTTGTTTTGCTTGATGTCTGTAGCGCAGGAAGTGTAATCAGCAGTTTGTTGTCCAAAGGGACACTTGGATAGGTTACTTTGGTCAGTTCCTTGAAGGACTTCTTAAAACAAAGTGTTTTTCTAGTCGTAACATTCCATGCTTTCAAAATCCAATCAGTTTTTATATGTCAATGTACTTGCACAGGAGCTAAAGCTTGCTTATAGTGTAAACAGTTTACACTCAAGTGATACATTTTAGGACATTTGTTTTCTGCTGAAGGAAGTTTTCTACTAATGTCACTTTTAATCCTACATAAATGGATTTAAACTGAAGCAGAAAGGGGTTGATCTGTAAAAGGACAGCCTCGTTGCAGCCTGTTGAACAATGTGTTTCTATATTGATGTTCCTGAATATGAATGCAGTAAATCTGATGCAATTTTCCTGTCCTGTTCTGGTCTCATGCTCTGAGTGCAGCCTAAGAAGACAAACTTTACTGTGAAGACTGTGTGGAAAGATTATGAAAGTCTGCCTGTTGTGCTGCAGTTTGAAGGTCAGATAGAGGAGCTGAAGAAGGAGAAGATGCTCTATCAGAAACGTGGAACCCTTAATTTCAGGTTCAGTAGTCATTATTTCTATCTCTGAAGAATGTTTTGGCCTAAATTTAGTGTGTGTGCATCCTGATGCTCCTGGGAAACGTTTAGGACTTTATGAAGTAGCCACAAACCCTGTGCTTCCTGCCATCTGGCTCTCTGGGCTTGCTCAAGAGTTTGTGGGCTGTTTTTTTGCATCCCTTAGCTTTTGCCGCCTTTGTTGAAAGGATAGTGAGCAAAGTTGTCAAATACAATAGGCCGCGTGTGCTGTGGCAACGTGTTTGCTGGCAGGTCTATTGGCCATGTAACCTCCTTTCATGAAAACAGCAGGATTTATGGTGTGTCCAAACTTTGAAATGAGGAGAAGTTCCAAAATCCAGATCTGATCATCTGTGCCATCCTGATGCCTTTTTTCCTAGTCCTTAGGATTAATATAGCCATTCTAAAGCCAAAGGTATCCCTCTTAAAACACATAACAAATGATCTTGTTTAGATTTTGAAACATGTTCCATTTCCTGATGAGAATGAGTGCAGTGCTTCTAATTGTCTGTCTGAAATTTCTCTCTTCATTACCCATTCTCAAAACACAGCTTGAAGGCCTTGGTAAAAATGTATGTTCAGACTTGAGACATCTGGATCATCTCTGAGGAATCTTAGCTTTCTTAAGGCACAGTAGGGTCAACAGGAGTGCAGAGGCTCTCTTAGGAGCTACTGTGCATCTTGAAGATAGCTAAAAAACCTGCAAGATACCTTTTCAGTAGTGGAAAAAAGAGGGAAATGAAGAACAAAGAGCTGTAGCTGGTATCTTAACACGTATAGAGGCAGTGTTCAATATCTGCTTATTAAAGCTAATGCATTTTTTCAAGACATCAAGCTAAGTAAATGTGCAGAAATATTTAATAAAGTGCATAAAACATTACACTGAAGTAGGAAACTACTCTGAGAACTATGTAGTGGCTGAACATCTGTTGCTTGGGATTCTTGGCATTCAGATATTGTTTGTACAGAAAGCATAAAATGTGGCTCATAAGTTGCCATAATCTTTTGGACAATGTCCCTATTTGAAATGAAGTCTTGGCCTTGCAGGTATTTAAAGAACATGTAGTGGTTATGCATGTCAGAATTTTAGAGCATCACCCTCTCCCATGCTCTTCTAAGCCTTTCCTGAATTCAGCATGGAAACTGTACCAGAATTTCTGGTAAATGTGTGTAGTTTGTATGAAGTTGTAATTACACTCTAGAAATTTCTTAAAGGTCCAGGTCCTATGTGGTTTACTTCTGTATCTGACATTCTGATGGCATCTGCAACTGAAAATTTTGGAGTTCAAGTTGAACTCTGCACAATTTCTTTTTCTAGTTGTCTGTTAAGATCTTTTATATTTTGCTTATTCCTTGTTTTGTTCCAGGCATCCTTTTAAAGTTCCCATTCTGCAGAGCTTCCTTCTGCAGGAGACATTTACTGTTGACAAAAAGCAAAAGCACTATTTATTGGAAACAAAAGTTTTGATAAATGAGGTGGAGGAAACAGTTCAAACTCTTATGCTTGCTTACCGACCTGAAAAGCCCTATGTGAGTTATACAAGAATTTACTTTATTCTGTCATACCAAAAAAGCCAGCAAATGAGTGACTTAGTGTATATATCTTATGTTTCTTGCCTTTCCTCTCAAACTTTTTTTAGATTTGTGCTGGCTTAACTCATCCTTATAACTACAGTTTGTTCCCCAAAGATGTTGAAATATGCATTTTAACTCAAAGTCACCAAAATGTGAGTAAATTTCCTATTAAATTCAGTTAGAAGGAGAGATTCGTTACCTGTTTATTCCCAGTTTATTGTCTTTTCAGACCTAATTTGCTATAGGTCTTTAGTTCCTTACCATGGGAATGCTGCAGCCAAAAAGTTAAGAGGACAATGATTTGGTTGGTGTATCCCTAATACCATGTTTTGTATAATAATATATAATAATTCATTGTGTAGTAATATATGATAATAATACATAATATAATAATACTTAATAGATTATTTAAAAACATTATTATGCATGAATATTAATAATAACAGGTACTGGGAAGGAATGGATTCAGCGTTCTCATCCTTATCTAGGTGTATCTATTCATCTTTCTTATCAAATGCAGTTCTTTTTTTCCTGCTTAGCTCATTTTTCATTCTGAGTCACAACATAATAGCTTGCAACTCTTTCCTTTTTCATAATACGTAGGGATGACTTTTCTCATCTTTTGTAATATACAGGTTTAATATTCACTGCAATTCACTTACATTCTGAACACATAGGTGACAAATGGGCTTGAGACTACCTTGAAGGTCAATAAGGAAGATGTTTTCAGCTTTCTAGGGAGGTATCAGGACAAATCCAGTGGGGCATATTTTAGACATCTTTTGCAAATGGATGTGACGCATTCATTCCAGGTATTGATGGTTTTCATTTGTGGAGTTTTATTTTTTATGTCTTGGTGGCTGTTTTACTGCACTGTCTTACAATTATAGTTGGTTTATGCTTACAAAGTTCCTAGTTCAGTGGAGTTTTGGCCCTGACAAAGACCCTAGGTACCTCAGCAGATCAAATCATAATCTGTGTCAATAATGTCATGTGAGAAACAGACTGCCCTTTTGTTTTCATACCTTTTTAACTGAAAGGTATTGATTTAATTTTCAGCGTCTTTGGGTAAAATTGTAGAATGTTATACACACATTTGCTTATACACATCTGCCATTTCATGCTGAAAGTTCAGACACGTGATTTGAATGCATGATTCCCATTTGATTAATGGGAATGCAGTAATTATGTTTACATTTAACTTTGTCAAATAGCTTGAGTTTCCACGAACAATGGGCCTAAGCGGGGAGCTGTTTTCCAGGCAGACTGAACTGGAACACTTTGACTACAGTGTGAGTGTAAAAGTCGTCATCAACAAGACTGTGTCTTCACAGGTCAGTTCCCCAATTGTTACAGTCTCGTTGCTTGAACTTGTGGCTTTTACCATTGATGCAGTCAAACCTGTGTGGAGTCTCTTGCTTGTTGCATGCGTTAGGAGTACATGTCAGCCTGGGAGCTGTTTTAACTTCGTGCTATAAATTGCTTTGAAACTACTTTCAAATGTGGGAACACAAATATATGTGTATACTACAAAGTTGTCAACTCACGGAATTCAATGAGTGTAGTGAAGAGGTGTAAATTGTTAGAGGAACAGTTAACTTTTTATGGTTAGAGTTTGTTCTCATTAGATGGCTACATGCAGTTGGAATAGGTGGCTTGTGTTTTGGCTGAAATAAAGAAAACTCTGAAAGTCAAGTTAAATTGTACTTAAAATTCAACATAGTTCATAATGTTTTGTTGAAAGCTCTAGCGGGGTGGCAGGCTTATATGCAAAATCGGGCCTCATCTGTAGCTTTCATTACCAGTGCCAAAGGTTCCTTCTCTAGGATTAACTTCGTCCTGTGTGGTAGTTGAGATAAAGACAGGGAGATCACTTACCCATTACCTTCACAGAAAAAACGGACTCAACTTGGGCAAAACTAATGTAATTTATTGCCAAATAAAAATAGAGCTAGATGGTGAGAAACAATGATGAAAAATAAAAACACCTTCCCCGCTCCGCTCCCCCTCCCCTTTTTCCCAGGCCCAACTTGTTGTGCACAGTTTTATTCCTCAAACTGATGTTTCAGTATTCTGTATTATGATTTGAGACCCTTAATGACCTCTTCTTCTTTTTCTGTGTGTAGGCCCAGGCAGCCCTTAAGAGATACGGTGAGAGCAATTTCAATGGCTCTCTTTACCTTCATTCCAATGGAAGGGACATGCTGATGCTGGAGGTTGATACAAACAATGAAAAGAGAAAGAATGCCAGAGTTGTTGAATTGAAAGCTTTCCTCCATCAGACAATCCTGACAAACCCAGAATCAGTACAGTTCCAGATTATGGGCAAAATATTTCCTTCAAGGTAGAGAAATCAGAATCTTGGTTAATGGAGCTGAAAAGTGTTCTGTGATACATATTTAAACGTAACTATTTTCATACAGCTGCAGCAGAAGCCTCTGAGCAAATGCCATTTCCTGTGTTATCCCTATTACTGAAATGTTTTTGCTCTTTGTTTCATAGGTTGGTATAGTAAGTTATGTTAATATTTTCTAGTTGCTTTCCTAGGCCTTCATATACAGATAACTTGAATGAACAGGTGGTACTATTATATTGGGTTTAGATCAGCAGTTGTTTTTTCCCCTCATTTGAGTTTGTCCTCTGAGAAGTAAGGGACTGATATTTACAAGCCAGGCCAGTGGAAGAGGGCACTTCCCAGTGTTTATTATTTAAGTATTGCGGAAAACACTGAGGTGGCAGGGGTGGGAAATAGAAATTTGACTGTCCTGAGTTTCAGCTGTCTTCCAGCTGCTTTTTCAAATTTCACAGATGCAAAAGTGTGCAGTGAAGGAGTTGATGCTTTTGCAGAGACCCCCAGTGTTTAGCAGTTTCGGAGTTGGATGGGATAAGGACAGTGAGGAGACAGAGTTAAAGACTACAATTTAGTTGAAGCTCATTAGATTTACTAGTAAAAGAAAAAATAAGATAAAAGATTCAAGAAAAATTATTTCATGTGTTTCTGCAATTTACTTGCAGTTCTGAGCTTCCAATAGTACATTAATTTATTTAAATACCTGGTTAGGCTGTAACAGAGCAATTTACTGCAGCTCACTTCACAGGAGGTAAAATAGAGCACTTAAAAGTTCTGGAATGACAATTTATTCAGGATTTATCTTAAGAAAAGAGGGAAAAAAAAAAATTGAGTATTTCGGTGGAATTGCTAAAAAGATACAGTCTGTACAGACTTCAGTCGCTGACTGATTAAATGAATCTTACTTCCCTGAATTATGTAGTTCAATTCTTTCCATCAAGTGGATTTTCACTGAGATTTTACTTGTCATCAGTCTTTCAAGAGGATTCCAATACCTAGGAGGGATGTCTAACAACATGAAAATATGATTGCTTCACTTCTAAGTATTTTATGTAATATACTTGAGTCTAGAAGGTCAGACATTTCAATGGACAGTTTATTGAAGGCAGTGTGAAAATTGTATCTCAGTCTTATATTTGAAACACTGAAAGTTGACTTTCTTGTTGCTCCAGTAGGTTTCCCTAAAAAGCTATGCTGTGTTTCTCCAACACTCTTCAATTCAGGGCCAAGATACAAAGAAACAATTGTTGGTTCATTTACCAAACTCAAATGGTGGTGGCATTTGAAATTATTCTTTAAGCTGAATTCTCAATGCTGCTTTTAAATTGGCATTGAAGAGAGATCTCATATTGTGACAGAGTTTATTTCCAACTTTATCTAACTCTGTCCAACTCTGTCTTTTCCTTTTATTAAGGATCATAACAAAAGCACCCAAGAAATTTGAAAAAAAAACATTCTGCCAATCTGTAAGACTTTACTGAGTAGCTTTATAAACATCTGGTGAATAGCATGTACTTATTGTAAGGCATCTGATTCACTGATTCATGACACTGGAACAAGTAGCCAGAAAGTCGATGGAGTCTCCATACTTGGTGATACTCAAAACCCAACCACACTCTCCTGAGCATCCTGCTCTCATTGATCCTGCTTTGAGTGAGAGGGCCTTTGTCTTGACAGTCACGAATTAAGCATAATAATAAGATCTTACTAGCAATTTTTATCTCTGGCTTTTTAGACTTTTGATATCTTCTGAGATGAAGCTTAATGAAAATAGGCTTCACGTGGATTTCATGGGAGCCAGGGAGCAGAAAGTTGGTTTTATTTTGTCCCTCAGTGGAAGAGTCCAACACACATTTGCTGGATTAAAGGCCATACCTCATCTTCTTTCTCTGAATGGATTCCTGAAGTGCAAAAACAACATTCATGATGGTACTTTTTTACTTTGTGTTTTGCTCCCAAGGCTGCAGCTATCTAAGGAAGCTTCTTAATGTATTCCTTACTGAACTGCATATAATACAGAAGAGAGTATTTAGCATGCAAAATGGACCATTGGTCATTGAGTTGAAACTACTTTTTAGTGAAATAACACAGTTTGATAATTCTTGTATTTTCGTTGATTGAAGGAAATAGTGGGTGCATCTTTCTTATGCAGGTCTTCTGAATTGTCAGGCGCGTTTGCAGAGCTCAGAGGGATTATTTAGCCTGGAGTTACACAAGTAATAGGTCATAGTCCTTTTGTACATTTTCCTTTAGAAGGCAGTGCAGTGCAGTCCGTGGCCTGAAGGCACAAGCAGCTTGATGAATAAAAAGAAACAGCTGCCAGAAATACTATTATGTAATTGGTTTGTTTGTTTTTGTTTTTGTGGTTGGACTCGATGATCTCGGAGGTCCCTTCCAACCATGATGATGATTCTGATTATTCTAATTTGTTTTAAACACAGATACTTCTTCTAATGGAGAAACTGTCTCTCAACAATAAACTGATTCACGCTATAGATTTGGCTAAACTATCTATTAAAATAAATGGAAATTGTTTTACCTCTTCCTGGTATTAAATTAATGGTTAATTTATATGCTGCTTGTAAAATTCTGGTTATTTCTGTCCCAAAGGACACTCTCCACAGTAATAATTTCTGCCCGTTACAGGTAACATCAGTGTGATGGTCAACAAAACACTGTATGGACTCCATCTCAGGAACAGAAATGTGTTTGGGAATACCACCGTACACAATGTCACTTTTGCTGTGTTTCAGAATGGCAGTCAGGCAATCCCAATGGAGGCAAAACTGAAAGGACACCTGGAACTGAGTAAAGAGATGAAAAGGGGGCTAGCTAGCTTCCAGGTGGATGAGGAAGCCCTGTCTTTAGATTTTTTCAATATTATGAGTCCTGGGCACAGCAGAGTCAGTGGGACTTTCACACATAATATCAGCTTTTTAAAAAATGCAGGTATGAAGAAAACTCTGACTTGATGGTGTCATATAACGAGGTATCAAGGTCAGTTTACCTAAATGAACGCAGACCAGTGGAAATAGATGAGTTGCATTTGCTCACACCAGAACAAAATGTGATTGGGTCTTAGAACATTATTTTTAATACTGTTGAGAAAAAACAATCAAATAGATACAAAACCACTTAAAAACTCTTTGAACTACTTCAGAGTAAATTATTTCTTTCTTGTACATCTGTATTCCTGCATGCTGATCAGTTCCTCTAAGCACATTTTTATAGCTATTTTGATTTGGGACCAAATTGAAACATTGAAAGTCATTGAATAAATTGCATTTAAGACATAAAATATGCCAAGCATTGTTTCCTAAGCAAAACCAAGGCTTTTCATGAACTGAAGTTATCAATAATTTTGAATGAGTAAATTGCCTTTGTCCCTTTGAACTGAAGAAACCTTGTTTTGAAACTTTCTAACAGCTCACTTATTGGAGTTGGACACAATGCCCATTGATAGATATCCTTTATTAAGAAAATCAAACATCCTTGACTTCCAAATGCATGCCACATTTTAATTTAACAATCTTTTTTTTTTGATATTATTTTCTTGTGGTAGGTAATGTCCTTTCTTACTATAAATATCAGTAAGTGCAGCTGTCTGGATGATTGGACTTTAAAAAATGGTCTGTCTTTTCTTATGAAAAACTACAGAAGGCATCTCTTAATCTGTAATATAACTTTCTGTATTTTACAATGACAACCCAGCCGTATTGCATTGTTTTTGTTTCTTTCCTTATCAATAGGATTGCCCTTGGATGGCATTCTTACTGCTGTGTGTGACTGTGGCACAAGAAATCACACCATCGCTATAGCCCTACAGAGTGGCAGTGAAAGGATTACTGCTGTGTTTGGAGGTCACAGACTGTCCACTGGGCCTCCTAAATCCCAGCTAACTGTTAGTTTAAAGCACAACATCTCAAAGATAAAGAGACATGGCATCCCTTTTATTGTGGAAGCTGCTGGCTATTATGAGGTAAGAAGAGTTCTGCTTGTGATTATTTAATTTCTGGCAGAACCATTTCTAGTAACTGTAGGTTATTCCTGTGCACTTCATTCCGAAAGCATCTGCATTTTTGAGATGTACTAAATTACTGCATGAAAGAAAGATGTTTTCTGGCTTCTTGTCATACTGTGTAGCTGTCATCTGAAGTCTTGGAGCTGAATCTAGACTAAATGCAATGCTACATTCAGTTCTCATTTATGTGAAGTGCTTTGCTGCATAGGAACAGGAGTCTTGTCCAATTTTATTTCCCCCTATAAATGGGAAGTGGACAAGCAGCCCTAACTTATTTAGACATCAGGTAATTGTCAGTGAGCCTAGGTGCTGTATTGCATCTGGTACTGGATTTACCTGGTTCTAATGTCATCCTTTGGATGTCTGCTAAAGAGTGGAAGACTGTTTAGCATGGCTTTCCATTTGGAAGTCTCTACCCACAGAGGTGTTGTGGATCGTGTCTCCTGGTACAGTGTTGCTTGGCCCCTCTTGTCTCTATCTGCATTTCTGCTATAGATCTGTGAACAACATATAGCTCTTTTGCATCTCAAATTACCCTTCCATAAAAGAAGGGTTCGAATCTTTTCCTCCTTCTAACATAGGCTGGAAGGCTTGAGTCACTAACATACTAACATTTGTGGTGGGTTCAGCCACGGTGGTACAGTGAGACACAGCTGTGTGGAAGAAGAACTCTATACAGTTCCCCTTGCCTTGCTTACTAGTAGTTTCACTGCTTTTATCGTGTGTGCCTTGGGACTGGAATCCTCCAGGGTACTGAATGCACATAACATGTTGCGGAGCCCAAAGGAATTATTGGTATACATCATTTGGAAGGTCTAGCATAACAGGAAAATCTTTATTTGAAATGAAGCCACTTTGATGAATTTGCACTTTTATTTTACCAGTGCTGCTGCCCTGCCACAGACTGCGACATTTAAGCGTGGTGAAACAGACTGTGCCTTTGCCAGTTGTTGCTGGGGTATTGTTGTTTGTTTCTTTCCATGATTTGGTTTCTTTTGTGCATAGAATTTCACCAAGAAGATTGCTGCAGGGATAACAACCACAGTGGAGATGGAACAGCTCAAAATTGAAATAGAGAAGAAAACCACTGGCAGTGCTATGGAAGTTTCTCTTTCACTTCACCATGATGTGGGAGGACTGATCAACATTGTTCCACATGTGCTAGAGGTTAGTAAAAGTCCTGCTACATAGTGTATTTGATGTAGCTTTCTGCTGTTCATTCTCAACTGTTCAGATGTAGTGCTTGAGAGCAAACTAGCAGGGCAGATCAGAAGGGAGAGAGATTTTTGTCAAACGAGGCCAGTACAGAAAGCCTAAAAATTGTTTCCTTAGCAATAAAGAGCAGGTTTTCAAGACGTGGTGAGTAACAAAACGTTGATGTCATGTCAGGCACAGTAACATGCAGTCCCAGCTTTTCCGTCTTGCTAAGGCATGGTGTGCAGGGGGGTCATGTGGCTGTTTGTGGGTGCAGTGGTACTGACAGCAGAGTGAATAATAATGGCAGTAGCTTTCATACAGTGGACAGCAGTTCCCAAGGACTTCACTTTCTGCAACAGGGGACACAGTTTGAAACACTGAATGTCTGCTTGTGACTGTGGTATTTTCCATGCCAAACATAGAAATACCAGTATCTTCATGCTCTCAATGTACTTTTTTGATAATGCTAACAGGTTGCTTGCAGTGGAGAATCTGTTAACAAACAACTTTCTGGCCTTTGCAATGGAGCAATTACATTTCGTCGTTTTGAGGTACTGGCTTAATTTATAAACTCGGCTGTCAACAACATACTGTCTTAACTACCACTGAGGGAATCTAGGTACTGAAAGGTGTCAGAGATATAGAAATGGTTTTGAGTTAGCTGGAAGTTCTGCACAAACTTTCAGGTATTTTCATTCCCTTGATATTCACAGATTCAAAGAGATCACATTACTTCTCCATCAAAAATTGTACAAGTCTGCAGGGAAGGTTGCAGTCAGTTTTGCCATCATGCAGTGGAATCAGAATTGTCAACAATTCTGAATCAGAATTGTCAACGAACTTGCATTCAAGTGATACAGATTTACATCTGTAGTGCACAGCTGTGCACCAAGTGCAGAGTACAAAGTAGAGATAGGGGATGGGCCCAACAGGTGCAATTTTAAAGGTGATATTCCCGTGTCCTACAGCAGACAGTCAGGTTGTGCATCTAAAGAGCTCAGTACAAGAGCTTGCACCAAGCAAAAAAAGTAATACCAGAAGATAAGAGGTGTGCACCAGGCAAAGGACAAGAGTCACAAAAAGGTGTCAGGGCAGTAAAGAAATAGTTCGCTTTTAGTAACATGAGCATGTGTGTGGCCTGAGAGGAAAACAAACTTGACAACAGTTTTTCCTGTAATTTTCCAGACTCCAGCAAGAGTTTCACTGAATGGGTCAATGTTTACCGGCAACTCTACTGTCATCTCCTTTGGACATGTTTCTTTTCATGACATGTTTGCCTGCCTGCAACTCAATGTCACCACTGATACCCAGCCTCATTTAGAAGTTGACTTCCAGCATTCTTTGCCTTTGCTTCAGTCTCTGGGAATTGCCAGAGAGAACCAAGTGAAGGCGTCAGCCATGAGAAGTGACAAGTATAAGGGCATGCTTGTCATTGTCCTTGGGTCTTGCAGTTTAAAAGCTGATGGAGAAGTAAGCCTGGCAAGCAATGAAACAGATACAGAATGGGTACTTACTTTTAGAAACAAGTGTGTCAGTCTAGAGGTAAGCCTAGATTGTTTTCTGTATGGCATGATAGTCACAGAGAGCTATCTCCTGACACAATTATTTATGGAAAGGACGGTTTTGGTCATTATAGTTGTTCTGGCAGAGCAATGAGTCAGAGCACTTGCAGAGGGAATGTATTTGAAGATGAGAATGTGGAATAATATAATGGTAGTTGTTATTGCTGTTGCTGTAAGGTAGTTGGTTAATAATATCTTTTTAATTAAAATTATTTTGTCCTAGAATCTAATGAAAAGCATGTCCTTTCTGTTTGAAATTTTGGAAACTTTTTCTTCTACAATGCTTAGGAAACGATTCTTGTAGGAACTTTTGTTTTCCCCTGTACCATTTATTTTTGGTTTCTTTTTCTCTTGTTTCACAGAGAAATTTCTGATTTCTCTGTGAAACAAGCTGTCTTGTGTGGTCCTTTCCAAAAGCATATTGGTTCAGAAAGAAGAAATGCTTTCTCATTAATTAGAAACAAATTAAGAATACAGTTGCATTACTTTGTGTGCTTTAAATAGTGTAATCTTTTCTATTGCAGAGGATGGGATTGCCTCATGCTGTAGCCTTTGGGGGCTCATTTCAACAGAACATCTGCAGCGTTGGCTTGTTAATGAACCTCCAGTGTGATGGCAGAACAGTTGATGTGCAGATAGACACTTCCTGCGAACACGAGTATACGCTCCAAGGGATGCTCAGGCATTCAGTTTCCTGGCTGAGTCAGCTTGGGCTGCCTTTTGAAAACTCTGTCCTGTTATCTGCAGCCACAGACTCCACCACTGAGGGCATTTTGTTGCTGCAGGCTGGCAAGTGCAAACTTAAGGCTAGAGGAGATCTCTGTATTCAGAATAAAGCTGAATGGACACTGGAAGCAGAAACAGAATGTCAGCTTCTGCAGGTAGTTCTTGGAGGCTTTTAAAGAGAGATTTGGGATGAAATGCAGCCCATGTAGGGTTTTAGCTAAAATAACATTGTTTGAGTGTTGAAAAAGCACTCTAAAGCCACACCTGCCTTACAGCATTAGGCAAAGAAAGTGTCTAATGTATCCTGCTCATAAATGTTCTCTGTAGACTGAGATTAATTCAGTCTTTGCTGCCTTCGCAGACTGAGACTGCCCTCTAAAGCTGAACAGCAGTTTTAATTTGAACTATTTGTCAGAAAATATATTTTCTGGTCTGTCTTTTTTATCAAAGTAGAAATTGTGAGATTTCTTTAGTGTTTCCACCTAGTCTCACTGACTACGTTAGAAAGAATGACTATTGCAAATTTAGGGGTTATTTCCAGATGCTCATAGGCATTTATGTTTTGCTTTTAACTCCTCAGTTTTAACTTATCCAACTACAGTAGCAATATAAAACAAAAATGACAGGAAAGTGTGTGTCATCTGCAGTGAAGAGGGACTAAAAACCACCTAAATACTAGAAATAGCAGAATTGTCAGTGTTTTTTACATGTACTTTGAAAAAATGACAGGAAGCATTTCATTTAGGAAATGGCACAAGGCAAGAATGTCTGTTAGGCATATTATTATTTTGGGCGTTAGTTTGTTTGAAGATGGAGATTGATTTGATCTGAGTGAAGCAGAGTATGTTCAGTAAACTTCACCACGTTGAAGAAATAGGCATTTTGTATTGCTGTAAATGTAAAACTTCATATGGATACAGAAGTTGTAAATTCTGCAGGGCAGTCCTAAAATCTTCCCTCAGACCTTATTCAGGCAAAATTACCATCTTGCTGTTGGGAGGCAGAAATACGACAGTGCAGAGATTATAGGTTTTTTCTTTGATATTCCAACATAAAATCTCCTTTACCATATGCTAAAGGGAGAAGAAAAAAGACTCAATACTGACTTGTCTTAAAGCATATGTATAGTCTAAAGGATTATTTTTTTTTTTGTATCTTGATAGGATCTCAGTATTCCAACTCAGTCACGGATCACAGGGTCTATTCAGAAGGACAAGTGCCAAGCGGAACTTCTCTGTGTCCTTGAAACAGAAGGGAAGACTGCCCGTCTTGAAGTGAGTGCAGAGTGCAAGCCAAAGATTACACTGGAAGTTCAATTCAGGCATGACCTCCCTCAACTGAAGGAAATTCCAAAGGAAAATAAGCTGTCCATTGCTGCACGAAGGCAGTTAAAATATCATATTGGAATAGGAATGAAGTCAGGGGCTTGTGAGCTTCAAATGAACAGTGACTTTGACCCTGAAAAGAAGCTTCAGTGGAAAATGTTTATAGAAAACAAATGCCAAACAATTCAGGTATTGGAAAGAATTTTTTTGCTTTACTCTTGAATTTATACATCTAAACCAGGATTTTTGAACCTACTAAAATCAAGAGAAAGTAGTCTAAAGATTTCAATGGTAGCAGAGAAACAAGAAAAATATTCTATTCTTTTAATGTTACACCTTACTTTTGGAGCCAGTCATTCGCTGAATTTTTGTATGGTATAAGCCATGAATCAGTACCTACGTTTAGTGGACTTGCTTGTGCTAGCTCTGACATACTTTTTTAAAAGCATGGTTGAGAAATCTGCGGTGGTTTAATATTCAGAAATAATGAGTATTCAAAGTTGTCTTTGGCTTCATTAGCATTTACAGTTTCTTAGCAGTTTGACAACCAGACTCTGAAAAAGTTTAAAAATTATAAGGTAAATAATCTTTAGGTCAGAAAATTTTCACTCATCTTTACAGAAAATTGAAATTGGTAGCAACTTCAAATAGGTATGAAATGTATGAAGACCACTGTGGAGAACACACAGTGAAAAAGCCAGCGTTAAACAGCAGTTATGATTTCTTGTGAGACCTCAGTTTGAAATATTTTGGGGAATTTAGTTGAAAAACAAACAGTGACATTTCAAACAAGATGGTTTGGACTGCCTTGGTGAGCCATTTCTCTGTGGCTGTTGTCCCTGGGCTGAACCTTATCATTTCCGGTGCCTGACTGAGTACAGCCAAATTACATCTCTTGTTTCATTAATGGGATTTAACTTCGAGTTTGGTGAGAATCTCACTATAGACTCTTGAGTCTGAACAGCAACTAGTAAGATGAAAAAAGAAGTTACTGCTTTGTTGAAAAGATTTAGCCAGTAGTGAAATACAGTGAAATCTGGAGTTCTGTGGAAAGTCACTCCATATCACACGAACGTGCCATCATTTGCAGTAGGGTCTCGTTTCTATAGGAAGCACAGGAAGTGAAGCCCTGTGTCTGGGACAGCTGACCTGGTTGGCATCAGATGTTCTGGGAGTCCTCATTTCTGAAGGAGTCCACAGTGTTGCTGCCTGGGAGGAGCTGTGTGAGCTGGAGAGCAAGGTTGCTGTCACTTTCCCAAGTGAAGAACGGCAGCATGCTGTGACCTCTCTCAGCTAGTTAGCATGACACGCTGAGTTCCTTTTGCCTTTTGATGGATGAGTGAAAAATGGCATTTTTGCCCTCAATTCTTGCCCAGTAGTTTGTTTTCTGAGGCTGGACTGTTGTACTGTAGGTAGGTGGAGGGGGAGAAATTCTGCAGCAGGATTTCCTGAAGTAGCAGTTCTAAATTTAGCTGGACTCCGCACGGACTTCCTACTGAACATTTGTATTGCTATTGGAACTCCTGATATCACAGTGCTTAGCCTCTCACGGGTCCCACCAGTCAGTGCTATATAGGCAGGAATGGAAAGGACAGGAGAAGTATATGGAAAGTTTGAGAGATGTTATCACAGAGTAATCTCTGCATTCAGTATGCAGGTCACAGTAAATCTGAATCTACAGAGACGAGATTCACCTGCCGTCTTCCAAAAACAGAGCTGCAATAGTATATCTATGTATGGTTTCACTGGATTTATGGATGCTTTGGGCCACTGGAGCAATGCCAAGCTTAGAAAATTAGTTCACTTTTCACTTGTGCAGGAAGAGCTACCATGTTGTTCTGTGTTCTGTTTATGCGTGCTCACTTATCAAAATATGTCATACATGGCTCAAAATAAAAGAGACAAAATGTGTAAAATGTAATAAAAAGCTGTCAGAATTTCATAAACATGGATATGCTAGATTTACAGCTAGGTGCTATTGGAGCTACCTATTAGGAATAAAAAGTTCCAGGTGTATAGTGTATCTGTCAGTAAGTGTAAAAGTGGTGAATTTTTATTTTTTTTTTTGCTTGTACAGGATCTTGGAGCACCAGTAAAAATTGACAGTTCAGGCTATGTTTTGATGGATAAAATGAACCTAGATTCACAGATGTTTATTGCTGTTGATGAAAGTAAATTACAAGGACTCCTCATTCTAAGAGTCACTGATGTAAGTATGCTGCAGACCATTAGACTGCGTGTACAAAGTACTGAGTGACTTACTCTAAACTATTTTACTGGGAACAAATAGTCAAGCTTTAGTAATAAATGCCAGAATAAACATAAAGTCTTTGAAAATCTCGTACCTGTAATGTGCAGTGAAACAGATGTTATAGGATAATAGGATATAGACTGTGGCACTTCCTGAATCATTTCCTTGTAATGCTCTGTGTCTGTGTATATATATACATGTATTTTTTTTATATTGTACTATTTGATGTGCCCTATATTATGTGGCAAATATGATAAGACATGCAAACCCACAAGTGCTGATCTCACTCCAGATATACAACAGGTACTCCAGTATAACACTCTTAATTCATCATGAAAGTATATAGCGATGCACAGGAAGAAAAAGGATTGTAATTTATAGTCATCACTGTGATTTACACTGCAGAATAATAAGCAGTGATTAATTGAGACGCTGCTGTTAACTTAGTCAGTAAGACAACAGCACAGGAAAAGCTTTGAATTTCTTGCTTTCCTGTTGACAATTACAAGTTTGACTTCTCTTGTGATGTCATCAGTGCAGGAGAGTACACGCAGAGAGAAGTATCTTCTTCCTTGTGATTATTCACTTTCTTGCTTTATCTGGTAATTTCTGTGTATTTCTGTGCTTTAGAGAAACAGCTAGCTAGTAGGAGTTCTTTGCCGCCAGAGAGAAACATTGACACCTTTTTCCCTCTTAGCTGAAATACATTTATTTTTTTTAATTGTATCTATTAGGCTTGATTATTTTTCTCTTTCCCAGTGTAACTTCCCTAAGTTCAATGCAATTTGCTTTCATTAGTATTAAATGTCAGATTTGCTAAACGTCTGTTTTGAGCTTTGTATTGTGGCAGGCTTTGGGTTCTAGACATCCTTTACTACATACGCTGTGAAATATTAACAGGAAAGACAGGAATTGGATGCGGTGCTAACCCATAACATCCAAGGAGCTGCTGACATTGGCATTCCTATGAGGATGTTAGTTGATGTGATATCAGAAAAAAACAGTGACTTCTATAAAAGACTTACTCACTTCTGTGTGGACAGCAAGCAAGTAAGTGTCTCCTCCATATTAGTAAGATGTGAGATAGAGGTTGAAGTGAACTAGTTGATATGGTAAATACTGTTTCTCCATTTGAAATAGCTATTATGAGGCCCTTATAGGAATACTTTGCAGGGACTGGTTTGGTTTTAAAGGCCTTAATTAAATGAAGGTCGTATATTTCAGCCACTCCTGTGCAATTGCTTCAGGCAACAAATTTGACCTTAGCAATGATCCATGACTCCCATTTTCAAACTGTATCAAAGCTTTCTTATCAATTATCTTCATGTGGAGCAGCATATTCCCTGTTACAGTACAGAGTTGGGACTTACAAAAAAATTAGACAGTTCTTCACCATAAATTTTTCATAGTTTTTACAATTTTACTCTTAAGCTGTAATTAGTACAGTAAGTGCAATTAATTAGAGTAGTCTCAATATCAGAGTTACGCCACAGTTACCTTTTGTGATATTTTATTTGGACTGAACAGATTACAGAAGAACTAAGCTTTGTCCATAAGTCGGATGTTGTGTCTCTTTACTACAAACTTACTCATAACATAGAAGCACTGAAGACTTTGCAAATCAAAGACAGGATTGAGTTGCAGGTAAGTTATCAGTCAGTGACAGGGGAGACATGAATCTACTCTGGAATCATGCCATGATGGAAGCAATAGCTGTAGAAGTCAGATGGCAAAGAGCAGAGGATGTCGATGTGACTTTGTGCATTTGCTATTCAGGTGAATTTTTTGGGTCTCTGTCAATGAGAGTAGAATTTTACTCATATAGTTGTTAACTTAGGCATTTTTATCATCTGTTCTGTTCTGTTTTACCATCTTGCATAAGATCATAGCACAGATTTCAAACTTGCTTCATAACACTGCTTCAGTTAAAAGTCAAGATTTACACAGGAGAAAAAGCTTATTGCTACAAAATATAGCGCAAGTGGAGCAAACCACAACCATAAACAAGCTACCTAATGTCACAGGTACAGGTGGGAAAGATTGTTCTCAACATTTTAAAATACAATCTAACTTTCAATAAAGTATCCTTCTGATTTAAGGTGTCTATGTTGTCACACCGCCTCAGCTTTTGTTCTCATTTATAATTATTTCTAGACCCAGTGCTCTTATTTACCTATATTCTACTTAAATTGGGCCTTCCTTACCTTTAAGTAAGAAAGAAGCTGCCAGAGAGAGCAGCAGTGCCTTCTGTCCTTCAATATGTAATGAGATGTATGGTGGAGTATTCATCACGAAAGTGCACTGCAGGACGTGCAAACTGTCATTCGGGTGTTTTCCCAGTATACATAGGTCATACTGCCTGCTTTTGGTTTAAAGACATTTATATTTTCTTTTTCTCCCTCCTCCCTTTCCTTCCTTCTCTCTTTCTCTCTCTGTCTTTTTTTTTTTCCCCATAAAGTTCAGGTTTGGGGGGAGTCCAGATGCTCACTTTGTTCTTGAGGAGAGTCCAGCAGCTCAGTTTGTTTTCAAGGGCTTGGGAGAGTAGCTTGCTGGACCAGAACTTTTCATACAATAAGGGACTGGAGGTTGGCTCCCTATGTGTGAACAGCCCAAGCCACAGCTGAGCTTGCAGCACGCTCTGCACAAGGAGGGCAGTGCGTTTTAACTCTTAAGCCTAGTCTGTCTGGTAGATCTGCAGTGTGACTTGTATAGGCTAGACAGAGGTGAGTGCTGGAACGAGTTCACGGTTTACATTCCAAATGGTATTTTCCTCCCAGACTCTGATTACTTGGCATATTCATTTTTTTTTATCTGAGGTACACAAGCCTACAGCACAACACTTGCTCTTTATTAATTACATAGCTGCTTGAATAGGGTTAAGGTACTGGAGAATATGTGTTAAAATGTTGAATTTAAAAAGAAAAGGGGCATCTGTAACTATGTTGTGTCATAAAATTATACAAGATCAATTTTTTGAACACACCTTTGAGATGATAGTGCCTGAACCAAAGAATTGTGACTAACAGGAGCTTCACCTTTTACAAAGCTCCCCTTTCACAGTTTACCTTTGTTGCACACAGGCTGTCTTGGACCTTAAAGTGATCAAGAGCTTTAGTATGAAAGTGCATTATGGTGCTCACCTAACAGTTCTTGAAGGACAAATCCAGGACTTTGAGGCAAGTACCAACATAACTGGGAGTTTCCATCATGCTTGGCCATGGCTACTACAAGCCAGGGTCCCATCATCTCTACAGGTAGGTTCTTTTTTTTTTTTCCTCCATTAAAATTATGTCCTTTATTATAATGTAATAGCCCATGGCTTGAATGAAAACTACTGTTTCATAAGGTACAGGGTGGAAGCTGAGATTTTCTGATATTTAAAAACTATGGATGGCTAAAACCTCAACTACTGAAGTAGAAAATTTCTTTTTGACTGCTTTCTGGAACAGATTATTCCATTCTGATCAGTGTTAGTACAGTTGTTGATGTTGTAGCTCTACAGAATAGTTTCAGCACATTGCATTGGGAATTGGAATATTGCTCATATGTTCTTTAATGGGAATTTTACACATGAAATGCTTCTTTAGGTGCTTGCTATTTTCAGGGAAGTATTGGAGTACCTACTACCTGGTAAATACTGGCAGTATGCATGGATCAAGGATCCTTTATATAAAGGGAGACATGTTTTTGTGGGACAAAAGAGAACCTAATGAGAGTATTTGACATAAATCACTGAGGCTGGTGTGGTTTGAAATTCATTAAATTGGATGGACTTCATGCTACAAAGTCATAGATGATTAATGAAAGACTAAGATTTTTTTTGTTAATGAATAGATTTTTGACATAAGTATAGACTAGAGAGAACTTCAATTTGTCTTCTGTTTTAAAATTAAATAGTATTTAAATAGTATTTAAATGTTGTTTCAAGAACTTACATCTATATGTCATTTTTTAGATAGATGTGGTTTTTCAAGGGAGAAACACTACTCAAGAGAGATATATGCACATTGCAGCTGGAGAAACATCAATCATATACGTAATAAACTCCTATTATGTTGCTCAGCAAGTGGATATCTTTTGCCAAAGTGTACATAATAGTGAGGCACTGCAGGCAGCTGGCTACCCTAAGGCAATCAGCTTGGTTCTCAGTTTACAGAAATCGGGTAGGTACCTGCCGTTCCTTGTAGGTTTCTAGTTGTACCATAGCCATAGCTCTTTGAGGGTGTTTCAACTATTCCTTTAACAATTGCAAACTGACTAAGATTTACTGGTAGTACCTATAAAGGGCCTTTTCCCTGTATGTAAGTAAAACTGTCATTCTTATACTGCATCTGTTATCAGTTACATTACATCTGTTTTTTTTTAATTCCAAGTGACTTCCAGGGCAGCCTCCAGATCCGTCACTGTGTCATTGCATACACGTCTGTGATTTTGTCTTCTCCATAAAGAGTTTCAGAGTGACACATCTCTCGTATCATTTTTGTCTCTTAGCAGTCTCTATTCTCTCTTTCAAATATAACAATCTAGTAGAAAAGTTGGGGAAAGGTTTTCAAGTCATGTTGTTGAGCAATGTTGGTCTGCTGAAGCTGGAACTGAAGGAGTCAAAGAACTGAAGAGGTCAAAACAGCTCAGAGCACTTGTAGAGAAATGGGCACTACCTGCCCAGTGCTACAGGTGGCTGTATGAGGCTAGTAATCTCTAGCTGCAAAAACACATTACTGTTGGGAACTGACTTGTACAAGCTGTGTTAACTCACGACTTTATGTGCTAAAGGTCATCCAAAACAGTCTGCACTCCAACCACAGGCTAAAGCTCTTGTCATCCGGACTTTGTCATGATGAGTGTCTTAGCCCAAAAGCTGGCTGGATTGATTTTATGCAGGCAGTACTGAAATTCCTTGAAAATTATCCCCTCAAAATGGCACTACTTTGTTCTCGCTATTTAGAAAGCAAAGCCAAGGGTATCTGTGAAGTCCAGTATGATGACAAAGATTTGACTGTGACTATGGATGTTGACACAAACTTTCAGCTCTATGGTATATTTGAATTCATGGCAGAGGTGAAGCATTCGGTATCACTTCTACATCATCTGGGACTTCCCTTCTTTTTTAAGGTAATAAATCAGATCTTTCATTGTGCTTAGATTAGAGTTGTCATCTGTGTTACCCTACTCTGAATCCATAGCTCTTCCAGTGGCCTCAGTGAAATTAGTCCAGGTTTATACAACTGCAGATGAGAGGTGACATGGCCCAGTTTATCTGAATCCTAGTTTAAGTGCACAGCTAATGGTCTGTTTCCAAGGAAACTCAGCAGGTGTCCTTCAATTAATCATTTCAGGAAGGCACTAATTTACTGTCACTTTCTAGCTGATACAGCTCACTGAAGTGGAAAGTACTTTTGGTAGAAATTGGTGTCCTTCATACCTAGAGAATTCCTTGGCTTGGTTAGACCATTTGTAGCGTAGATACCTAAAATGTTTCAGTGTTGAATAAACAGAAATAAATTTGTATTCCCAACTACCTGATAGGATCAACAAAGGCTACACATGTTCATCCCTTGGGAGAAAGAAGTGTTAGTTGAAATGTCCCCTTTCATTTTGGAGGGTAGTACCCAGAACAGCACATCCAAGTCATCCATCGCCTTCTCTTGAAATAAGAGGATATGTAGCTAGGATACAAGATTAAAGGTAGACTTTTCTGAAAATAAACATTAGCTCAATATTAAATCTGCATATTAAGTGTCAGTGTTTCAAGTGAATATTTAATGACAACATTTTATTAAAAGGTATTAGATAAATTCTCTGCTTCTTCCCACTTAATCTTTAGTGAAATGTCTTTTGTTCTCTAAATATTTAAGTGAAAAAATTGAAACAGAAATGGTAATTGTTTAGGTGCTTTTATTCTTATAAAGTATCAGGAATTTCTGTTCCCACAGACTTTGGCAAACACAATATGTGTTGATATTTAAGTGTGGGAGACAGTGCTCATCATCCCCAGAGGGATTCTTTAGCAATTTCAGGATAAAGCTGTAGAGGAACCAGCAGCTGTGGGAGGAAGAAAATACCCTGCAGTAAACGATTTGTGGAGCTTCATCTGTTTAATAAAAAAAGGAGGAAAGGCAGTTTCTTTACAGTATATGAAAAAGAAGAGTAGAGGAGACATAAACAAGAACCAGTGGCTCTAGACTTAAACCAAATAAAGGTGCATTGAAAGTAAAGTTAATATTTTTCAATAATTAAAATTAGTAGCTGTGGAAGCATATTTACAGGAAAAAAAAAGATATCTCTTGATGCTTTTGGTTTAGGTCTAGAGAGCATCTAGAAGGCCTGTCTGGAAGATAAATTTCAGTCAAAGTGATGGTTTTAATCACTCAAGAGTTTATGCTCAGTTTAGGTGAAATTCTGGGTAGAAGTTATGGCATGTGATTAGTTTATTCTTTTTTTTCTCCCCTCAGATGACAATTCAAGAGGTTCTGACTGAAAACAAAATTGAAGGAGCTCTGAGGCTGATCTATGGACAAAACACCAACTTCTCCTTCAGCATCAGTAGGAAAAAAGACCAGCAAGGGTAAAAGGGTCATTCTGAGCACTGTAAAAATGTCATTAGGCCACTGTGATTCCATGGAAGAAGTTACTGTTCTAGTCACCAAAGCACTGGTGAAATGGATAAGAATCTTTGATAAAATGTATAGTCGCAACGAACAGTCTGTGTAACTCGGGAAGTTTACAAAGGGCTGCAGAGAGACCTTTTTGCCTGCCCCCACAGCATCAGAGTAGCAGACAGTGAAATAATCCAGGAAACTCTACGTCTGAGCCAGACAAATACTTAATAACATACGTTAACTTGATATAGCTGCTTAAGTCTTATTAGATATTTTTGGCATACTTGAACCTTGTAAAATTCAGGAGATGCACTCTTCTAAGTTGGTATCAGTATGGCTGTATCTGTCTTTTTTTCTGTCTTCTAAAAATTTTCAAAGTTCTTTAAAGACAGTAAGAATGAATGGAGTCATTCTTTATTCAGAAGTGTCTGATAATCAGTGTCTAAACAGAAATATTTGGTATAGCGTATAAGCAAAACTGTAGGGTTTTGAGGGTGTTTAAGAGGTAATATTTTCAGCGTTGGCGTATTTCAGATATTTTTTCTAGCAAAAGACCTTTGCACTGAAAAGTCTTGTAAGTTCTGTTAAACTCTCTAATAATTGTAAATTTTGAGTCTGGAAGCCATGACAGTGCTTGCAAAGTCAGATTCCAAAATACCTGTCTTGTTTGTAGAAAGCTGATGCATTTACTATAACTAGTAAACTACCAGACAAAGTAATTTCTGAGCTGGTGGGTCGTGTTCCGTCCCTGGGATGCATATGCAGATTTTCCATTGAGGTCAGAGATGGCACTGCTGTTTGGTCCCCTTTATCTCTGTATGAGAGCATCAAAAAATGTGAGCTGGGTAAGCCTTCAGTGGAAGGTACTGTCATTTGTAACTCTAAAAGCTATGACAAACTTCAGTGATTACTTAGAAGTGATTGTTCAGATGAACTTGTGCTGTCGGTGAGAGTGGACTTTCTGAAATGTTGAACAAAAGTACATTTCTTCCCTTTAGTGAAGAGCTGAACATAAAAGCGCTCCAGGCTCACCCCTTCTTTCTACGATACTTCCCCAGTGCAGCAGAACTGTCTTCTAAGGTAAGTGTCTGCCAGATAACTGCTACAGACATCACTACAAATTAGAGTTGCCTAATATTTTAGGAGTCAAGCTGCATTTTTTCTAACACTAGTGTCTTTTTATTGTTCTTGAGGATGTTTTCAAATATGCTAAAAATCTCACCCTGCTCGAAAGGATTTGTTCTATTTGACTCTACTTCCTTGCATCTGCATTAATTATGACTTCTAGTAAACTCTCAGGAACATTTTCAGTTATTCTGGCTACTAAGAATAGAGAGACTGTTCTGGATATCAGCTGTTCGCAGTGCAGAAATATACAAGGGCAAGGATAGGTGAGCAAGATGAATGGGGTTATTTGTCAGTCAAATGCAGCACAGTTACTCCTGCTGACAAAAAAACTGGTTTCTTATGCGTGTTTACGCATAAGAAACCGCATAAGAAAACGCAAAATAGTTTACACTATTTTGTAGCTGTTCCTTCTAGAATGTGAATATAGGAGAGAAATGACAGATCTCTTAAGTCCTGAGGACGATAATATAATGTACTGTGTGAAGAATACAAACACAATATTTGTTCATTTTCTTTCTCACTCTTTTCTTTCTTTTTTTTTCTTTCTTTCTTTCTTTCTTTTTTAATTTAATGGGAACTTGAAAAGGTAAATTACGACATGAGTGAAGCAAAAGGCAATCTCTACCTCAGGATGGAAAAAGGGGGTTTTAATGTTACAACTAAGCTAACGTTCACTGGAACCAGCTACAATAACGTCATTGAAATAGTCCAGACAATGTCCCAGGTTGGTATCATCAACTCAAGACAGCAAAAGGCAAGCTGTGACTGCCCCGTGCCTGCATCTGGCATTCAGGATGCTGGCTGCCAAACAGTAATGGTCAAATACAGCTCCAGCTGCTGTGAGGTGTTTTGCCCTTGATTTCTCTAGTCGCGTGAGCAAACATTGAACTGTAAATTAGTTGGGTGTCCGATGGTATAACCTGTTGTTTGATTTTATATTAGCTTTTTCCTACAAACAGATACATAGGATATATAGATAATAAGAAAAAATAATATATTATAAACTGGCCAGTTGCCCATTTTTATTATGCTGGTACCACACATATTTCTTTTCCGAAATAAGAAAGAAAAGATGTCACAAATACATACTATTGTTTCTGCTGTCTGCTGGATTTATTCTGTGATAGTGGGGCTCTTGATGTTGTAAGAATTATTCAGTGCAGTAAAAGAGATAAAAATTCAAAATATATAATAAGCAAAGACTATTGTAAAGGGGATACTCAGTTGGTTTTATATGTTCTGTTATGTAAGAGGATGACTTACCGTATGAAGGAAGTCAACTAAAAATGAATAACTGCTTATATGAAACCATTTCGTTTTAAGGTATCATTGTACCAGACCTTTTATAAACACATTTCCAGAGCTAAATTCCATAGGACTTTACAGTGTCAAAATTACACACTTAGTTTTAAACTTCTCAGAGAACATGGTATTTAATATATTTCACCTCTTCTATTTTTAGTTAAAAATTCTTCCAAGGCAGTTTACGTTTATGATGATTTACCAAAAAGGCAACAGAACACGTCTGCTGAGGCACATTGCTCTGTGGGATGGCAAAGAGATCAAGCTAACAGGCACTTACACTGGACTCTTCCCAAAGTTGCCCGGAGGACATGATGTTCAGGGTAGGTTTCTCCAAGTCTTTTGCCAGTGTTGATAGCAGAGTATAAAATAAACTAAACCACATAAATCTGATTTCAAAATGCATAATCAAATGGTTTCAATCCAGGCCTTCTAAGATCTTACTTGCTTTAAATTCATTGTAAGTCTGGCTGTTGGAAACAGCTACTTCAGAACGCGACTGCTTTGTGGATTTGGAATGTAAAGCTTAAAAAAACATTAGTAGTGCCAGGGAAAAGTTTGGCTGAGTGAAAAGTCACCAACAAATTAAAATGTCTATTGTTATTTTACAACAAATTTCATAACTGTTCCAGATTAAATGAAACATTTGGGTTTATTTTTATATTTGCTTTTGAATATTTTGAATATTTAATGAAAAGCAAAGGAAACCTAGGAACTAGTTTTGGACTAGATACCACTTGTAAACAGAGGAGAGTTAAAGTATTGCAGCTACTTTGATTCTAGCCAGGGCACGAGGATACTAGCTGGGACATCGCTGACTGGGGTTCACGTCTGCATTTGGTTTCATTCAGAGCAGTGATTTGAATGAGAAATCCTAATCTCTGAGGCTTTCCCTCTCTTCTTCCTGATGGTTCCATTTCAAATAAAATAGTTCCATAGTTCTGTCCCAGTGAACATTTTATTTTTTTCACAGACTCAAACAACTTTGGTAGGAGAGAGGGGAGAATACACATAGTATAAGCAGCAGTACACTCTGCAGTGTAGATCAGGGTCTTTGTTCTGGATCCAGTTGGAAAGTACTCCTTGCAGGAGGAGTCAAGGCACTGAGGAGGAGCTTTATAGGACCTGTAGTCTTACTGTGCTGTGAGGTTGCCACACATGAGGGGTACACCTCGACTTGCTAGCCAGAAATCCTCCCAGCTCCACAAGTGTACACGTAGCTTGAGAAAGATTCAGCCTCAAAAACCCAGTAATCTGATGGTCAGGGTTGCTCACTATGAAGTGGGTACCTTAATGCAGATTTCTCCTAGTTGAGAGAAGGAAGGGGTTTGAGGTGACCCACGTCTAGATTTGTCCTTCAGTCACTGTACTAGAGGTATAAAGAGACACATCCCACAAATAACAACTTTTCTGAATGTTGCCCAAATATCACCTTGAATTTGGAGAGTAAAACCATTTCATTTTAAGTTCATTTTTGTTTATTTTTGTTTTCTTCTTCCTTCATATGTTTTTGCCACTACTGAATAGAATTTTATATTTTGTTGTATTATTGTCACCCATTTCTGAGGCTTTTTTCAGAAACTGTATTAAATTCTGTTACTCCACTGGGTACTGCGGGAGAGCACTGGTCATGCTGGCTACTACCTTGAGGTGCTAAACCCTTATGTTGAGGCTATGTTGTCTGAAAATAGAGAAAATAACTCCACTTCCTTGTTTGAGGGTTACAAGTTGCTCCTCATCCAGTGTAAGGTCATCTCAGCTTCGTAAAGATTACTTCCCTTCCTGGATGTTCCTACTGGAAGTCACTTTGAGTAGAGGTATTAATCTTTTGATTGTTGAAGGTAATCACTGTTTTGCTGGTAAATCAAGGACTCCTGTTTTGCCTTACATTTCTTCATATATTCAGCAGAAATCAGCACACTAAAGTTACCGTGGCTGTTGTATAGGTGTATGCACATGTGTGTATGGGCAAAGACCATGATTTCTCTGGGAATTGGCTATTACGCTGTTCCCTGTGGGAGAGTGTGTCCTATGCCTTTTTCTTTACCAAAAAATGAAGTGTCATGATTTATGGTGGGGAAAACTTACTTGATTTTTTCCCTTGTAGTGGAAGTTTTCCATCCTCTCTCCATCCCTTTCCCGTGGCATGCCAAGGTCAACTTATATGTGAAGCATTCAGCACGCAGTCACCGGGATGATCTTACTGTCATTTGGAATGAGAAAGACCAGGTACAGCAGCCCAGAGCAAATACATGCCAGGGAATGCAAGTAGGAGGCAAAATGTCCTCCTTTTAGCTGTGTCTATGGAAGACGAGCAGCCAACATTCTTGTTGGAAGTATTTTCAGGCCACGCTATTTTTCTGTTTGCAGTAACCGTACAGCTTGCTGCATAACCAACAGCAATGAAATGCATATTGGTTCAAAGCACTGGAGAAGGGCCATTCCCAATGCTTTCAAAGGCTCTAGGACGGCTTTTGAGAGTAGATGAAAAAAATAGAACAAATGTCATGTTTAAAGCAGTTTAGGGAGAAAGAAATCTAAGAAAAATGAGTAAGCATTAGTGTGAGGCTGAAAAGGATGAAGAACCTCCCTGTTGCGTGGATATATGCTGTCTTTACCCACACAGTGTGACACATTCCTGTGCTTTGCATTTTCAACATTACTGATTCAATTGAAGCTCTTTTGTATTTCATTCTCTCATTTTTCTCTTTATTAGTGAGAATGACAACTTTGGCACAGTTTAAATCCATTTTTATTTTCTTAAAGTAAGTCTGCGTTAATTTTTAAAAATATACATAGTAAAAAAGACAGAAATAGAAGAACTTTAGTTGAGTTGATTTCCAAATGTGGCTAAATGGGGAAACTTACTGTCTTGCAACTAACTATACTATCTTTATATGTGCATCGGAAATGCAGCACCCTGGCTGAATACATTATTTTTTGAATAAAGGAAAGACAAAAGACAATGTGTAAAATGTTGCCATACAGGAACATAAATGTGCCTGCAAAAAGAGTTAGAATTTCTTAGTGTCTTTAAGAAGTACTAAAGTTCCAAAAATTACTTTAGAAGTTGTATAGAATGTATCTTTGTAATACTACTTAAATGACCACAACTATTTAAATGCTACTACTCTTTAAGTTGCCACAGAAACACTTTGCTCCCAGCAACATTACAGAATTTAGTTCCCAATTCTGTTAATGTTTTTTTTTGTGCTTCAAATTGGCAAGCTGCGTGTAGACACTGCAGCAGTGGAACTCACAGTGCCTAAAGGTGACACGAAGCTTAAGCATGGTTCATGATTTCAGTAAAATACAGAGAATAGTTTTACTTTCAGCTATGCCATGTAGGAAATTCAAGTAGCTAGAATGTCCTCGTTTCAACATTAATTTGCCTCATTACTTCAAATAGGACTATATAATGCACAGAATTCATCTGGGGAAATCTTACTGGGTGTATGTTTGAGGTCACTACGTGAGAGGTGTTTTATTTCACAAGTTCCTTTTACATCTGTTGATGTGGACCAGATATCAGTGTCATCTTCTCTGAAGTTTGGAAGAGACCGTACAAACTACAGAGCTGCCATTGCCCACCCATTTAATTACACTCTGAAGCAACTGGAGATCCATTCCTTGTCAAAAAGAAGAGGCAGAAAGTACAACCAGCAGGTGAGATCATGAGAAAGGGCTGCAAAATACAAAGCTGTGGTATTTCTGTGTATTTATGTTAGTGTGCCTTTCTGAACTGCAGAACCAGATATCATCCTGAAAATTGTGAAGAGCACCAAGTGGTATTACCTCCTCGTGGCCAAGCCACGAGTGTTGTTTCCTTTTCTAAGCATAACTTGCTGGCTGACAGTATCTGTCTTGCAATTTAAGCATTGACCCATTTTGGATGGTAAGAAGACAGGAGTGCACAGGAGTCAGTGTAGCAATGAAAATGAGGTAAATTCTGTCCACAAAGGGATGAACAACCTCCTATTCCACAACAAAAAAAAAAAAAGAAAAAAGCAAGAAACCCTTTGATACCCATGGAAAGCAAACCTAAATTTTTGGACTGTACAGGAAATTGCAATGCAAGTGTGAAAATATGCAAAACTAGAAAAGTTTTAAAATACAATTGTGATAAGCACTTGTAAAGCATATATGGGGAAAAAGAGGAAGAACGCCACAAATCGTCCATCAAGATCAAAGACTGCAGAGAATTTTCAGTCTGAAAATGCATTGCGTGGGCCAGGATGCTCTAGTTGGTGAGGCTGAAGACTTTCTGCTCAATAATGAGCTGTGCAAACTGTGCAGTGTTCTGTTTGTTCATCTGGAGTTTTTTTGGTACTCGCATTGGTGCCACAGAATGCTCTCAGGTTGTTTTCACTGAGTAGTCATTGTATCTCAAGCATCATATTCGGAGGAATAAATTCTCTTGTAGTGTCATTTTTCCACAGGTGTCATTACTTGCTGTGCATGATAGACCCAGTGCAGCTTCCGGAGAAGGTAACAGGAAGACCTGATAGAATCACAGAATGGTTCAGGTTGGAAGGGACCTTAAAGATCATCCAGTTCCAACCCCCTGCCCTGCGAAGGGACACCTCCCACTAGACCAGGTTGCTCAAAGCCCTGTCCAGCCTGGCCTTGAACACCTCCAGGGATGGGGCATCCACAGCTTCTCTGGGCAACCTGTTCCAGTGCCTCACCACCACTAAACAATTTCTTCCTGAGATCTAATCTAAATCTCTCCTCTGTTGCCTCAGTTGTAAAAGTGCAGTTTGTCTAAGGCCCTGAGCTTCTAGGCCGTGTGAATGTCAATGGAGTTTTAACACTGTTCTGTCACAGTTTTGTGTTTCTTTTTTCTCTGCTGGGTGGAGAACATTCTGCTAGAGCACTCTGCAGGCTTTTCTGCTGGTCCTAGTCTTGATTCACTGGACAAATCCTTCTCTTCTGGTTTCAGCTGCAGCTCCGAGGGAATGGTGGGCAGCCTGCTGACATCCGACTGGCCCTGGAGGATAAATCAAAGGTGAACCTCACCACCTGGCGTGGCTGTTTGACACTCTCTTCAGGGCAGGTATGAGTCTTTAAGTCTACAAAGGAATGGGTGTAGCTAAATTTCTGGGTTAGAGTTTCATAGAATGAATTTTTTCTGCACTTGTTATCATATTAAAACCTTTTACTTGAGGTCAACCTTTTCGTGTCTCAGAAAAAAAAAACCCTCTGAAGAATTCTCTTTCATGTTGTCAGGTATGTTTGTATTCGGGAAGCAACTTCCCCTCAAGACAGAATCATCTGTTTCCTGGTAGAGATTGAAGTAGTTGTTTCCTGATACAGACTATTCAGGTGTTCTCACAGGGCTGTATTTTTGCCCAGAAAGCACACTCCTCTAGTAGAGGCTGAACACGTATTTTAGAAAATTACTGATATGTATATCTTATTTTTTTCCCTCTTCCAGCTTCAGACAGTATTAAGTATGGAACACCTGCATGCATGTGGGTCTGTAGAGCAAAGATCAGCATTGTTTAACGAGTATCTAGATCTGAACTGGGATGACAAAAAATTCAAACACAATTTAACATATGAGGTAATAAAAGGCGATTGTTAACTCACCACTTTTTGTGGAAGCTGTTTGTAATAGATGGGAATTTATTCAATTTTTATATGTAATTTTGAATGGATTTTAAGAAAGCTTCTGTAGAATACCACTTTCTGTGAAATACCATTATTTCGTTTTACCTTTTACCTTTCTTTGCAGAGGAAGAAAGCTAAATGTAGCATAATTAAGAAAAATGAGCTCTTACAAAGTAGAGAACTCACCTGTGCCCTAAATTTGCAAAGCTGCTAAGTTAATTCTTTAGGATGGGGACTGTTCTGATAAGCCAAAATGTTGTGGAATGTTGTCAAGTGGAAATGTTACATTTTGAAAATGTTACATTAAAACTCTGAAGCTATTAGAATGAAAAAAGGTGAGCACAGGAACAGGATGAGGTTGAGAGCTGGGATGAGTGGACACGGAGGAGCGTCTAAGATTGTGTTGTCATGTTTTAACTTTGTTTTCTTGGTTCATCGCAGAGAAATCACTTCTGGTATCCTGATAAATTTCAGTTAGAAGCTGTTCTGGAAAATATTTTCCTGACCTCATGCACCAAACAGAAGATTCTGGGTAAAATGGAAACAAACTACTCCTCTTGCCTGGACTATTATATGAGCTTTGAGCTCTGTGACCTTCCAGATGTAAGTCTCACATAAACATACTCAACCTACTTCGCTTCAAATGTAATTACGGAGACTCAGTTTTCCTCAGCTGCAACTTTTCACAAAAACTGCCATCCTTCTGTAACTTAACAAACCATAAATAGTGTCTTTTGATGGGTTGAGGCAGAAAGGTTGTGTTTGCCACTGTAATATATTCTGCAGTTCCTGTTACAGTTGTAAACCTTCCTGCTTCCTCTGTGTTCCTTCTTTCCTGTTCCTCTCTCAAAGGTCTTTTAATTTCATGTTTCTGGAGAACATCAAAACAGGCTCACAGGTGATCAAAAAGGAAACTAGAGAGGAATAAAAGTTTTTCCTTCCCCTGTAGGTAAAAGTTTATTGGTTTTTATGGCTTTTCTGCCAGTGGTGGATTTTTGAACCTTAGTGTAACCTTATAGTTGTAATTTTTTTTTATATTACAGACATAAACCAAAGACCTATCCATGATACTCCTTAGGTGCACACTGGACCCCAGAGTTGCCTACAGATATTGACAACAAACACAAAACTTCAAGCTTGTAATAAATGTGATCTCTTTCTAGTTTCCAGTGGCTAAAACACATCTCAGTTGGTTTCCTTGTTTACTGTCAGAGCAGGTCACACCCTGTTAGCAACAGGAAACAGCAGCCAAATTTTGATGCTAGTGAAAAAAAACCAAGATGTGTCAGAGCCTGTTAATAATGCAAAAAATGTATATGCATATCACTTCAAAATCAGGTTCCTCTGTATTTTTGTGGATCCTTTTCTTCAAGTATGCATCAAAATACATAGCTAGAGTAGCTGAGAAGCATTTAAAGAAAAGTGGACTTGTTTTAATAAAATAGTTATATTCCAGCTGTTCCTCTTGTCTTAGGCTGTAATCACTGAACACACTTTGTTACACCACAGATACTGAAGATATAATGAAAGAAGACAGTGCTGGGGGAAGGAGGATGCACTCATTTCTGAAACTACAACTTTTCTTCATCACTTCATTGTCTAATTTCACAGAAATGCTAACATTATATAACCTGTTATTATTCTATCCAGAGCCCATTTTTTTTTTTGAAGAATTAAGTTTTAACATCTGTTTTATTCATACACAGGTAATTGTTTTCTCTGGAAAACACCAGCTCAACAAAGATGACATCATTTTGCAATCAGAGGGCAGATTCCGCTTTGGTGATCGTGAGGGAGATGAGGGGTTGATTGGAGTATCCTTAAAAAATCAGAGTTCAGCTGATGTGAAGAACTATTCCTTGGAAGTTGAAGTGAGTATTTTATTTTAGTGGCACTGGGGTTTGGGTTTTGGTTTTTAAAGGCCTACTGCCATCTATCTTCCAAACTGATCAGGTGCAGCCAGTGGCTTTAAAACAGCAGGCAAGTACAGGCAATGTAAAATACTCCTGTTTTTTTAGTTCTGTTTTTAAAGGCACAGTTATGCAATGTACATGCAGTATGATCACGGAAGGCACCAAAGCTAGTTATCTGCAGAGCTCAGTGACGAACATAGTAACTGTATATCAACTGGAGTATGTAAAGGTTTTAAGAAGCTGTGTGTTTTTATAACTCACCACCTTTAGCAAGACTGGGGGCTCTGGTGAGGCATATTTTTTTGCACCATAGAAAAAAAAAATAATAAAGAGGGAAACAAAATGTGAGACCCATACAAAGCATCATTTGCCAGAAAAAAGAACTGGCCTTAAGAAAGGTCCAGAGCAGCCAATATGATGCTCACCCCGAGGCAAATATCTTCCTTTTTCTCTCCCCCTCTATTTTGCATTTGCTCTTTATTTTGTGGAATGAATAAGGTGGAGAATCTGATAGTGGCAACAGAGTGAGGCAGAAAAGTAATGTGGGCAGCACCATCCAAACTCTCCATTAGTCATAATTAACTGAGACAATGGGCCACCCCTTAAAAAAATGATGATGATTTAATACCTAACAGGCTAAGACAGATACTAAATTATTTTTCCTTCTCTCTTTGGAAAGAAGGGAGATGAAAGAACCATCAGCTGTTCTACTTGGATTTTCTCTATTCTTTCTTTTCAAATAAATGGCACAAATTAGCAGCCTCACAGGGAATTGGCTGTTATAGTATGTTCTTTCATTGCTACTATTGAAATGTTGTCCATGAGCCTTGTGCTGTCCAGTCATTCAGCTCTTGAGCCGATCATCCTAATGCTTGTGCCTTTCTTAAGAGTGAAACTACTGTGCAGTGCACAAGCACAGGGAAACACTTCCCTCACCACTTACCCTTCTGTGGGAAGCACTAATATTTGAGTATCATCTCTGAACAGTCATTAATTTTGTGTGGTGGCTTTGAATAGATGTTTTTCCTTTATGGCTGCAGTTAAGAGCCTTTGAAGATACTTGGCTAGGCCTGACAGGAACTGCTACTTCCTCATCCGTTCAGAGCCAAATCCTGGTGGAGGGGATTATTGATCAGAAAGAGAAAGTAAAAGTGGCTGCTTCTAAAGGAAAGGAGTGTTTTCAGTGCTACATGGGGTATTTGAAAGGTACGTACCTTCATGGACGATGCTCTTAATAATTTGATTTAGTTTTAGGTAGTCATGCAAGGAGCAGGGAGTTGGACTTGATGATTCTTATGGGTCCCTTCTAACTTGAGGTATTCTGTGATTCTGATTCACAGCTGTCATTGGTATGAAGAGGCAGGCAGAAATGCTCCTCTCTATGGTGCCAAGCTAGCTCAGTTTCATGCTGGGTCAAGCTATGGTCTTTCAGATAACGAAAAGCTGAAGTTTAAAACTTTTACAAATGTTAGTCTGGGAGACATTTGTATGATTGCTAGCCAGGGGAGGATTGCAATAGATGGTGACCAAGATAGGATTAATTTCATCTGGATTTAGCCATCTTAAAGTTGTGTGCCTCGTTTAAGATAATCATTACATTCCAATTTCAATGAAGGGAAAGAGAGAAGCACCTCCAGAGGCCATGCTGGAACAGATGTATGAAATCACCCTCTGCAGGTGATTCGGTGGCAGTCAGTTCTGACTGACAACAGAGAGGGCACCAGGCTGTTGGCTCAGACTCTGCCTAACTTATAGAAGACTAAACTTAGACTGAGACCTGCTGCAAGTGGTTTTGGTTGTGCTCATCCACCTTTCAGCTACATTCTGTTTGTGTGCAAACCAGGTGGATTTGGTGGTATGACAGTTGTCTCAAACACATGTTGCTGACAGACCCGATCCTAGTTTCAGTTATGGATATTCCATATAAATATATATATATATTCCACACTTCTGCAGTGGAATTTCTCGCAGGTTCATGGCCTCACTTTTAAGTGCTATGATGTCTTTGAGATGGAGACCATTAGTTACTGAATTACTGAAGTCAGAAGTTTGTAGAAATAATTCAGCTCAACTCTCTGAACCCAGATTCTGTGTGCAGTTTGGGAACCATTTCTGCTTATGTCATCAGTACTTGCACGGGAACAAGTTGCGTGTGTGATGGGTAGATGAGTGACTGACACACTTTCATTTATGGTCTAAGTTTTGAAACATCAGCAACAAGGGGCAGGGAAAGACTAAAGTAGAAAAAAGTCTGCAAATCACTGCAACTGAGAGACTTACTTAGGTTTATATTAATCCAATGCTTGCTTTGCAGTAGCAAATCTGTATTTGTAAATCATTCACAAGCCACACATAAGAATCAAACACTGACACTGATCTAATTTTCTCCTGTTTCTCTCCTCTTTGTTTTTTTTCACAAGCACCTAACACAGACCCTAAGTAATTAAAAAGCTGACTTTGAAACAATGTCTGCCAGTGTTGTTCCTGTAAGCAAAGCACTCTCTTTTAATTCTCTAAGGCAATTTGGAAGAAGGAATGGAAGTCAGTGCTTGTACTGATGGGCAACAGATGGCTACCATTAATACCTATCTCAACATCAATGGTGAAAGGCAAGAAAACATGGGACAAATGGCTCTGGCAGCTGTTAATGGAAGCTTGAGTTTTCTGGCTCATGGATGCGGGGATCCGGTTCTTAAGGCTGAGGTGAGCCCCTTCAGCAGCAGTTAATTTTAATGTGATTTTTTCCAGAATACAGTTCTCTTCCAGGTAGGCTTCAGGTATGAATTTTGGTGAGTAACGAGGTAAAAAGGAGAATTATGCAATTTTTAAACTCATAATGACATTATTTTTCACTTGGGTGTGAAAAGATGCCATGGTGAGAATTAAAAAGTTGAGCCATACCAAAAGCTCAATGTAGAAAATAAGGGACTCTCTCCTAAAGGGTGTATCCTGTGAAGAAGGTAAGTAAATAAAGCAAGGGCCGCAGTAATGTGCCAGTGCTGCTCAGCATCTTGGTTACAAAACTCAGATCAGAATTCTTGAATGGGCTGTTACTTCTAATAGGGTTTCACATCCTCTCTGCTTGAAGGAGACTTTTTGGTTTTTCATCCTGAAACACTTCTGTTCCTATTTCTAACCATTGAATAACACAGAAGTCATTTCCCCTGAGAAATGGGAGACCACTGTGGATCATTTAAATGCTACAAACTTTGGGTGAGTTGGACGCAGCACAAGCAATTCTAAGTCATAAATTCAAGGTTTTTAATCATCTTCTTACAGTACAAACTAAATGAAATTGGGAGCCTTCTGAAAGCCAAACTGATGGAGAAGTTGAAGAAGTTTGATGGATATATGTGGAGATTGAGGAGATCAGTAAGTATCCGTACATCATCTGTGAAAGCACCGTGAAACTTTGATGCAGTGTTAATTAAAAATCGTATTGCGTGCAGTTTTGTTTTGCTTAAGCATTTAAATGGTTAATCCTGTGCTAACCCGCAATTCATACGTAGACAAAAAGCCTGTTTCATGGTACAGATCCTATATCTCTGCACCAACGCTGAGAGTTCAGAATTGCCTTGGAATGGAGTCAAAGCTTTGCTTGTCATCACTATGTATTTTGATAGTTCTTCTTTTTTGGGAACCACTGTAGGTGCAGCATGTTGATTTTCTGTCGGAAGCAGCGGGCTGGCCTTCAACAGCCTTGCAAAAGGCAGCAGGATTTCTCTGCAGTGTGGGTAGAGCTGTCGCCCAGGTGTGGAAGCAAAGTGGAATCAGGCAGATACTGAGAAGCAAAGTCCCGCTTTACCTGGATAAAATTCAAGACATTGTCCAGCAAATGCAGAATGAACTGCAAAGTAAGCAAAACTGTGCAAAGCAAGGAGAATATCGACAATGTCGGTGCAGGGCAAAACAAACTTGAGTATAAAAGATGCTGAACAGCACAAATGTTTCCGTTTTGATCTAGCAAGAAGTGCTGACCTTGACTTAGTTTACAGAGTGGGAACCTTGATGCAATAAGCTCTAAGTAACCTCAGTGTGACCACCTTCCTAATGAAATCACTGAAGAGGCCTCCTCTTGGACACAGGAGTCTGGGTTCAATTGGATGAGAACAGAGCCCTAATTCCTAAGCTGAAGCATTTCTGGTAACAGTTCCCTAGCAAGCATTTCCTCCCAAAGGACTGTTCACATCCATCCTTGAGTTCTGAATGCTTGTGCTAATCGGATTTCACTTCATCTGTTTTTCCCAAGTCTGTCCAGTAGCCTCTAACTCACTCTTCAGCTGGACTGTGGCCCATATTGCAGCCATTGAGAAATGCTGTCAGCTGTAATTAGCTGAGAGCACCTTCAGTTCTCACAAGATTAAACCCTCGCTTTGGGCTATTTCTCTCTAGACTCTTTCCACTCAAAAGTGGTTGGTACACTGGGTTAGAAATTAGTTGTGACCAAACAGTCCTGTTATTCCTTGAGCAGGTGCAGGCTGAGCTGTACGGCTCTGATGGTGTCATGTATTGCAAAGCATTCCTTACATTCCTCTTGGAAAGCAGCAATGTATTTATGAGGTGTAAGAGTGGATCAGGGTTATAGCTAAATACCTCTTGTAGTTTTTCATAACGCTGTGTCCACGCACAGGGCTGTTGCCCAGCTGCCATGAAAACAAAGCTGCCTTTTCCTGTTTTCTGTGTCCCTTCCTCTTACGCTGGAAGCTGTGGGGAAGCAAGGAAACAAACAGCCACTTTGTTAAAAGGTGTTTTCTTACTTAGCTAAGGTTTGTTTCATGTAATCTGTTTGCTTCAGAGCCCCTAGCGACTTTGAAGGATGCCTACTACGATGTAACCTTGAAACCACTGGATGAAGTTTGGCAAGAAAAGACAGAAGAGTGCCTGAAGAAAATCCAGGCTTTTTTACCCAAGATCATAAAAGATGTGTGGCTAATGGAACCGATCCAGGTGGCATTAAAGGCTGTGAAAACAGGCTTGGATATGGTTGGTATAACTCAATTCTCTGATTTTTAATGGTTTTAAAGGCAAGGCCTACAAATTTAAGTCTCAGCTTACCTGAGGTTTAACTTACCTATAGTTCAAACTATGGGTACACAAAAATAGTTAAATGTTTTTGTTCATGGAAGTAGTGTGGTTATCTTTCCACATGACAAGCTTGCGCACAGCTAAGCTACTGTTGTTAAAGTATTTGACCTGCTTTGAAAGCAGTACTTTTTGAGCTAGAGGAGAGGTTGTTTTTCTAGTTTTGGCTGAAATTGAAACCACAGCAGCAGTTATCTGTCATTCGTGTAGCTTTTGCTTTTCTTCCATAGGGAGGGTGGATTGTGATTCCAGTAAATAATGTACAAATAGTTTTGGGGTCTTCTAGTTTAAATGCAAAGCATAAAGAATATATCACGATGCCAATTATTTTAACAACACTGTCAATCCTTTGCAAGCTACTGAAGCACATTATTTGAAGTATACCAATACTTCACTGACTTAATGTTATTTTAGGAAGGATATATTTCTGTCCGTTATTCACAAGCCACACATCTAGTGAGTAAGGGTACTTACTTACTTATCTGCTCTGGATATTAACCTCCAAATGACAAGATGCTGTCAGGCACTAAAGTGCTACTTCACTGACTATTAATTTAAAACTCATTATCAAGTACTGACCTTGCCCTGAAGCCGTACAGTTTTATGATCTCCTTTTCTGGCTCTCCAACAGGCCACACAGCAGATGCTCAGGTGGGCAGAGGCCATGTTTTCTAGGGCGATGAGCAAGATCCGGAAGCCTTTATTCAACCTTTACAGTTTTTCAGCCAGGTAATTGCTGGGTTTTACAGGATCCCTGCTGCTGGGTGGTGTTCTAAACGGGTATGTGCAATGTTAGTCTTCGTATCAGCTTGTGTGCTGAGCCTTGCGGGCAACCACCCAACCATGCTTTGCTGTGGGCACGTGGCATAACACCATAATGTCTATTTTTGCTGGCTACCGGGACAGGCTGCATTTCAAAAGAAACTGCTCAGCCCCCAGGAGAACAGCAATAACTGTGGTAACTGGCCTTATACAGCGTGGTGTATTGCAGGTCTTAGCCATCGCATAGCTTTGTTTTGCCATTCTAGTCAGACTGTAGTTCTTACGAATATTTCACTTCCACATTTCTAATAATAAAGCAACTGCATTTCATCAGCTTGGCAGATAAGGGCACGTGCTGTTTTGTTTGCATTCCACAGGAACTGTTCAGTGGCAGTAAAACTGCCAGTACTTCCTGAAGCAGACCGCTCCTTGGATCTGGCAAATATTACTAATTATCTCATTGAAGAAAAGCTAATGAGGCCTCTCCAAGACCTCTACAATATCAACATAGTTGCAGAGTATTATAGATTCAAACGGAGGATGATGGAGAGTCCCTTTGAATGTAAGCCCTTTCAAAGTGCTGCTTTGTTTTGTAACTGGGTCTATTTCCATTTAGTTCTAAATTTTACAAATTGTGTTTGGAGTACTTGTTTATGTAGTATTTAAAATTAATTTATTTCCTATAAACTTTATATAATATATAGTCTTTCTTGTAGAACAATAATTGTATGTATAATATCAGCACTTTGGGTAAAGCTGACATGCAATAAATGCTTCTACGTAATATTCATGTAAACTTTGCAACTCTCTACACTTCCTCCTGTTGGGACGAGCAATCAGCCGGTGGCATTTATCTGTTCTGTTATGCTCCTGTGAGTTGTTGCTCTGGGTCAGTGCCAGTTGTACCATGGACACTTTGGCCATACTTTGAAACTGGTGACATCATTTCTATTGACTCCAGGTTGAAAAAGCTCAGTCCTACCAAAACTTCAAAGACTTAGAGGTATTACCTGAAAAATCATTGCTAAATGCTAGAAGGCTGTGTTAACCGTCCCAGCTGTGCCTTATAGATAATGGCTTTTCCAGAAAGAGCCATTTTTAATGGCTTCCTCCCAGTAGGCAGACCCGACAGAGGGGTCTACCCTACAGAGGCAGGTCCAAGTGACCAAACAGTGAAAGTGATCTATCAGCAGGGTTTCCTGGGCTGCGACTGTTTGATGCTCTGGTTTGCCAGGGTATTTATTTTAAACAGTTAATAGTCTTGCTGTTTTCTGCATACAAATGTATAACGTGTATGGGGGGGCTTACAAATAAAACTGTCAAGTAGCAGGAGTATAAATGAAGATGAGCTTTGAATCCTAATTCTTGTTTCTCAAAAGTTTTAGGACACTCAGGTGGATCTATAATGAGAAAGAAATTATTAGATTGCTCCCTTTCAGGAGAAATTTTTGTTGCAGAGCAACTTGTAATTAATTAAAATGTAATAACAGCTTGAGAAACTATTTTAAGAGTATGTCAGGCAGAAGCTGTTTGTGTTGAGTATGCAAGCAGCATTTACTGCTCTGTGGAAAACTCACTGATGCCACTTCTGAAATGTCATTCTCTAGATCATGCCATGTTAATGGGGACCAAGCATCTTATGACTTTTGATGGGAGAATTTATGATTTAGCATCAAAGTGCAGTGTACTTCTTGCCAAGGATTTTGTTCATGATACTTTCACTGTAATACTAAACGAGGAAACTGGTAACTCAAGATCACTGTATGTGAAGATGAACCAGACTGTGATCAGTATCTATCCAAGACTGAAGGTAGGGGGGAATAGTCAACCATTTTTCCTTTCCAGACCAGAAATTATCTTCAGCCAACCAACAAAAAATAAAAAGTCTTCATAATATGAATGCTTAAAACATAGATCAGAGCAGCTCTCAGATCTAAGTGCTAGAAAATAACCCCTTTTTAATCAGGAAATAACTCAAAACCAGTTTTAATTCAAGGGCTGCCTGTTTGCTTACTGGGTGCTTAAAAGGAGCTGCTCAATGAACTTTTCAGCTTTTCCTCTTACATGGCCTCAGAGAAAGGCAGTTAGAGCAGGCTGGGCCCATTGCCTCAGTGCACCTGGGAGGCTTTGGGCTTTCCTGATCTTTCAGAAGTTTAACACAACTCCATTCTTATTCCCCAACTCTGGGCTGAGCAAAGTTGACCCCATCCCATCTGCAAAGCCAGACTGACTTTGCCTGTCCTTGAACTTTCATTGTGATGTATTTGAAATTGTATTTTCATTTTAAAACAGATATCTAAGATATATAACTTCTCCTTTATGGAAGAGAACTGCCAAGTACTGGATCAGTCCCTTGAAATGAATAGCACTAATTCAAAGAGAGAAACCAACAAAATAGAAGTGTCTAATCAGAAAGGAGTCTCTGTCTCTTGTGACTTCCAGTATGATCTCTGTACTGTCACTCTGGCAGGCTGGCACCATGGTGAGTATCCATCGTACAGCTTCTGTCAGCAGTTACTCATTTTTTCTGTATCTCTTGAGTTATCATTGTCTGTAGTACCAGCACGTGGGTTGTCTTTCACTTGCTTTTCCCCTCTGTGTTTACACACACCCTGGAAATGGCCTCAGGCATTCCCAGTTATTGCCCAATAAAGCACAGTATGTACTGCTCCAGCGTTTACCTGGTAACTATTGTTCCAGTGCAATAAAGCAGATGGAAGGGGGGTGAATGTGATGCAGTCGGCCCAACCCCAGACCCTGCCTGAGAATCACTCCTCTGTTGCAGGCTTATCTTGTCAAACCTGCAACAGCACAAAGGAGGGAGGCCTAAAAGCTTCTAGGGCTTTGGCGTACTTGGAATACATTCCTCTCCATGTCCCTGTGCTGTGCTAAAACTCAGACCCCTGAGATGAGCAGCGAGTGGATACGATTGGATGGCTTGATCTGGTCAGGAGCAGCAAATGAACAGTTAACAAATGAGATGGCAACGCATCTGAGAACAATCCATAATGGACGCCTGGGCACACTTTCCCTCTTCTGCATCACAGCTGAGCTCTGCTGGACAGAATGCTCAGAGCCCAGAGACAGCTTTTAAAATGGCCCTGTGTCTACTTGTGATAACTTACTCCATTTCAATTTCATTCCAGGTATTTCAGCTGGGCTTTTTGGTACCAATGATAATGAAGCTGGAAACGAATGGATGCTTCCTAATCGCTCCTTCACTGACAACATGCAAGAGTTCACACAGAGCTGGCAGGTAAGGAGCTGAAGGGCTTCTTGCTCTGCAGATACCAGTGGTGCTGGGGCACAAATGGCAACGTCCGACATACTTTTGTGGCTTAGATGAACTAAAGCTAGAGAGTGAAAACAACAGCAAGCTGTATATAATTTGTTTTCCTGTGTTTAACAGGGAAAGGTTGCATGTATTTGCTACAAACCATACAAGAATTCCCTGTAGGTGGGCGTTGAGCATTTTTGGCCTAAGTGGTAAGGTAAAACATCGAGGCTGCTTCTGCTATTAGAAGAAACTGGTGTTGGAACCAGGTGTCTTTGATGTTTTCTTTCTTAGAGCACCTCTTTCTGGAATACAGAGCCAGGTGGTACTGAGTCTGGGACAAATCCATGTGTTCATCAGTCAGGCCACAGTTTGTACCAGGGAGTTTTCCTTCCTCGGAGGTTTCTTTAGAGCTGTTTGTTGTAGCTGGGTATGTTGAGCCTCTTCACTTTTTTTATTCTTCCTGCTTTTCATTTTATCAAGAAACAAAACTTTAGAAAGCAGTAACTAGTAATGTTGTTCTCCATCCCCGTATCACGAAGTGCGGAGACTGTTTTGGCAGGGTAGCTGCTACTCATTCACTTAGTGACTTGCATAAAAGGAGTTCCTATAACTATCACAAATAAATGTGGTAACTCTTCCATCAGTAACGTTACACCTCTTTACTTCAAAGAGACTTAACCTTAATTCATGTAGTTTATCATCAGCTGAAAATAATCTAAATCCCTTGAAGCCTAACTTTTAGAATCTGTTAAAAAAACAAAGAAACCAGCATCTTATTACTACTAAGATTCGGTGACTCTTCCCTTCACCTTCTCTCGGCAGAAGGTGTCCAGGTTCTGGGCACAGAAATCCTTCTCTTTTCAGCTCTATGTCAGTATTTAAAAAAAAAAGGGGGGGGGGGGGAGTTTT
>VXAK01012416.1:129401-141056 GCA_013399435.1 Arenaria interpres | reverse complement strand
GGGGTGGGATTGTTTCAAGTATCTTATACTTTTCCTTGCTGTTGGAGAGAGATTAATGAGTTTGTAGCCTATGTTTATGTTAATAATGGGCCAGGATCATGACATGACTGACTTTATAATTTTCTTAATTACTACAAATATTATTTTCTAATATATTCATAAAAAAGCAACCGTCTAATGCAAAACTACCCAGTGACATTGAATTAAAAATAATAATCAATTAAAAGCAATAAACTTCATGTCATGAACTAGATGGGAAATCACGTATGACCTTAAAGTGGCATAATGGCTGATGGCACCGCGGCTACGCTGATGCTGTTGGTGGGTCTGTTCCATTTGTAGGCCGTGGCATCTTTGCAGTGCTCCGTACTGCCACCAGGAATTCTAGACTGTAGCTGAACTCTGTGCTGTTTGCAGTCATACCCTGTTCAGACTGACCGGCCACACACACACACACGTACTGCTGTCACACATCATTAAAACCATGGCCAGAAATACAGATGTGCCAAGTCAGGAGTTCGTGCCAAGTGTTAGAAACTTTGCTGAAGTGGTAGGAAGAGACGATACAGTGGCAATACCCAGTTGAGGCAGTGTATTCAGCTGTAGCGATAAAAGGGAGTTTGCAAAAATCCATCCTGAGCAGAAGTTTGAGCACAACTATATGCAATACAGAAAGGGAAAGCACAAACAGGTTAAATCTGGACAGGTATTTTAGCCTGAAATAAAAGCAGTCAGTCCCTCTGCGCTGCCAGAGTCCCCTCACACCGAACTCTAAACTCGGACTATGTCAGCAGCCACACACCAACACCCTTCAGTGAATATCAATAGACAGAGGAAACAGTGTCTGTAATCTGTAATATTTATGAGACATACATTTTTGTTTATGAAGAACACAAAAAGAACAGTTCTCAGTATTAATGAACAATAAATGTTAATCAGGGCACTTAACTGCCTGTATCTCCCATCTCACACTGGGAATCTGAAGAATTCATATGACACTAATGTTTAAAGAAACTTGAGTAATTCTGTTTTCCCAGGTGAGCAAGTGCAGTCTCGTACAGAAGAAAGCGAAGCCATGTCCAATTACAGCCAAGCAAAACGTCTGTGAAGTGTTTTTTGAAGAATCACATTCACTTCTTAGGAACTGCTTCAAAGTTGTAAGTATAATGTCAGCCACCAAAGGACTGTCTGAATGTCCAACTGTTACACTTCAAAGGGGTACACAGAATTGTTGCAAGGACATAGCAGTTTAGTTGCAGATAACTTTAGAAGTAATCAGAGCAACAATCCCGAGAGGAAACAAAAGGTGCTGTATCACCATAGATAGAAACTGAAGGTCTTTGACATCCACAAAATAATGGTATGACCTTGACCACTCTTTAGCGTACAGGTGTCTACAATTTGGAAATACAAATAAACCTCTCAATGTTAGGTAAAGAATAAAGGTTTGTGAATGGTCCTAAGAAGGGCTGCAGGGAGGGAGACACAAATCAGACTTGCTCTTCAGTTCCCCTGCAGCTGTATTACCAGACTGGGCTCTCCAGGAGAGCTCCTCTAACCACTGCCCCTGGTGTCACAGGTGGACCCGGAACCGTTCTACAGCATGTGCCGGTCTGACTCCTGTGGCTCCCGGGCGCTGGGGGCTGCCTGCAGTTTAGCAGCAGCTTTTGTTCATTTGTGCAACCGAAATTTTGTCCCTGTGGAAATGCCTCCTCAGTGGTAAGTCTCGCTTCTTTCATCCCAAATATTCTGACTGCATTGCTCCAGTAGTTACATGCCTGTTATTCAAGAACACGTGAGAAACTAAAACTACAGGCATGAGCAAAAATGGTCCTATTCCTGGAATTACCCTTCTTGCTCCTTGTCTCTCCCACCCCTTCTGCTCTTCACACAGGGGCACACCGTAACCCATCCCCTGTGTACGCTAATGGCTTTCTTATTTCCTCCCAATTTGCTGTGTAGAAGGGGAGGCAGAAGGGTAGTTGTGGAATATGCTGTGATTGCCCCAGGAGTTCCACTTCTCAGATACTATTTTTGTTTCAAACCTTTTTTTGTCTGAATAATGCATTTGGATTCATATGAACAGCAATACATATTATACAGACACACTGAACATACACAGTGACCTATTTTTATACTTTTTAGTCTCTTTTAATAAAATCTATCTTCTTTAAACTTAACCTAGAATTGCAAGATTATCAATACTTGTATTTTAATGCAGCTGTCATCCGGAGAGCTGTCTTCCAGGAACCTGTTTAAAAATGCAAAGAAAGCTGAAAAGCCTGAAAAGAGCAGTAGTGCTGGCTTGAAATTTTTGGCATTACAATCCGTGCCCATTTCTGTTGTTGTGGAAATTCGTTACAGATCCCATCACTTCTTGGTGATGATGAGCACACTGCTGCAGAAACTAGATCAGATGAGGACAGTTACCGCTCTAAAATAGACTGGAGTCGTGCTCTGCTACCTGTATCTGCGTTACTTGGGAAGGGTGGAGTTTTAAGGAAAGAACTCTTGTGTACAGAAAAAACCTGTTGGAAGTCCACAGCCTGAAAATACTTGTCATAAAATTTAGTCCCCTTTTATTTATTTTCTTCAGAGTTACTGCATTATTCTTATTATTACTGCAGAGTTACTGCAGAGTTCAGCTGCCCAGTTGCCATTTCCAGTAGCCGTTACCTTACTCCGGTCCCAGTTAGGGTTGTGCAGTACCGGTACCTAAGGAGGGAACCGTTGGTTGTGCTGGGAACTGCAGTCATCTGAGACACCTTACCATTGAAGGGTGATAGTAGCTGTAGATTTTGGCATTTTCTGTATTATGTCTATTCACTAATTAGCACTATAGATCTTTTCTACAGGGTTCTTATGAAACTGTCTCCATTGGATACTCTGCCTTCGGTACCTTCTTTCAACTTCGATATTTATTGACTAGAAATTGCTATATAAATAATGATACATCAACAATGATAACTTGTACGATTTCAGTAATACTGATTATTCATGTATTGCTGTCTTGAGAGATGACCAAGAACATCCCCAAAACTAACTATTTTACTCATCTGCATTATGTTATTCCTTAGTTTAGACCCCCCCAAACAGGAGCCTTCTCTAAAATTTGCTATATGATTGTATCTTGTTATTGAATGAGAACATTAAAGGAAAGACACATACAAATTACTGTCATACTGATTACTGATATACTTGCCTAAGGAATAACTTAAGATATAATAGTATTTTTACAAGACTGCAATGGGTGAATGATGGGATCATGCAGAAGATACAATTATGCTTTTGCTTGAAATGAAGCACTTGGGTTTACACACCTTGCTTTTATGCTCCATGCTTTGGTAAAGCTTGGTAATGAGAATACAGCGTGGGGTTTTTTAATATATGCAATGAATGATTACATTAATTTGCATTTCTAAATTTACTGCCACCTCAAAAGAGTGATTTGGTGACTACAAACATATTTGTGGTATGCCTAGAAGTAAAATATTTAGAAGTATTGGCTGAATTCTCACCCACTAAGGAAGGGAATATACCTGTGTTAGCCATAAAATAAAAACCTAGGAAAAGAACACTCACATATATGTAAGTGCACCACATGCATATGTATGTTCCCATCTGCAGCAGTAATGCCACATGTCATCATCTGCCTTACGTACTCAGCTCAGCCAGCGTGTAAGCAGGAGGCAACCCTGAAATTTCGGAGCAGTATCTTCTAGGCAGTAAGTGGGTTCAGCTCCAACAGTTTATACAAACTCCTCAACATATTCATGTGAAATACGGAAACACGTTTTGTTAAATTTGAGCCTGAATATTCAGTTGAAATCAGAGTTTTAGAATGGCCAAAAGATTGAAGTCCACTGGTGCTGCTAGTTTACATTATCCCATTTCTGAGGAAAGGGATTGGAATTACAGTGGATCACAAGCTCAGTTAACAACAATAACATGCTATTAAAGCATGCTGTTAAACAAGCAAAGTATACTGGGACGTACAGATGAATAAACATATTTAAGACAAGAAATAATTCTTTTCTATTCAGCTTATGTTATGCATCCAATTTTGGACACTGTGTTGTAGTTACACCCTGAACCAGCTGAGTGAAGTCCAGAGGTGTCTCTAGGGGGAAAAAAAAAATTGAAGGGCTGAGGATAGACATGAGTTAAGTCTTTTAAATAAGTAAACACACTAAAGAGAAGGAAGTGAAACAGCCCAAACTGCAGTAAGGGAGAACCAGGATTGATATTGCAAAAGAATTTGTCATGGCCAGGCTAGTCACACATGGTAACCTCTAGCCATCTAAGGTCATGAGAACAAGAGAACACTGCAGTCAGTAACAGCTGCCCCTGCACGACTTTGCAGAAGCTCTTACCAAGGCGCTTCCACTGGATAGTTGAACTAACCAAAGCCCATAAACTTTAGTAATAATGCCACTCTTTTCCTCCAAAATGTGAATTTATCATCAAACAAGATAGAAAGAACCTTACATCTTTATTTCAGTTTCACAGATCTAAGATAAAACTGTATCTAAAATGCTAGAATACTTTTCCCCACAGTTTTTTCATGTCATAAATAAATTTGATGTTATTTTTCCCTTCACAGATTTCTCATAATTCAGCACAATAACAGCTTGTATTACATATCACTTTCTATCCTTTAAGTACTTACTAACCACTTACCTGGATTTCATCTCTTCTTCATTTCAGCTTGAGCCAGTTCTGAATGGCAGATACCAGCCCTGAAGATGGAAGAACCCTTTCAGCACCCAAAATAAAACAGCTATTTTAGGTGGACAAGCTAGAAGCAATAGTAGGGAGAACAGTAAAAGTGAATGAATTAGTGTTAGGACTATGAATATAAGCTTTTCACCCAGAAACACCTGAGAGTAAGAGGAATGATTTCAGTACAGAGACAAGAAACTATAAGCAACCAGAAGAAGTTGGACTAAGAGTATCAGTTACTTTAAAAAGACTTCTCCCATTTAGTAGCGAAGTAGCCTCTTCACAAGCCTCGAGCCGTAGCATGAACACTTTTAAAAGATGACAAAAGGTCTTTCCCAGCTCAGATGAGTACCAGTGTTCTGCCTTGTGAAAGCAGCATATCAGCTTTGAACCTGTGCAGAGATGCTGACTGCTTTTTTCTCCAGAACTGAAACTGAGCTCTTCAGTAAATTCTGGAGAAAGTGCCCTTTTTCCGAGGAAGTGACCCAACATGCAAGAGGGCTAAGATAGAAATAGGATGGCTAAATAATTTAAAGCATTTAATAAATTTCTCATTTTTATGCTGGTTGATTTTTCCCTTATTAATGTGTACCTTGTTAAATGAGAATCAGCCTTCTTGGGGTCTGTTCAGCAGTTTCACACGTTCTCCCTTTGTGTCTTTAGAACCCCCTTCTCAGAACTCCGGTCACACGTTGGGAAAAGGTGACCGATGCCTGTCCTATCCATAAAGTAGTCATAAGGTGTCACAGATATTGGTGTGCGGGTGTCTCATCTGTTAAATTACTTTCTATATTTTAGGTCTACTGATTAAAAAAAAAGCATTACCTTTCTCCCCACAGTACCAGGAATGCAGTTATTCCTTAGTAAAAAGTAACACTGCAGAATCCTTCAGATGTCTTTGCATATGATGCAAACATTGAAATAACAGTGTTCTGAACTATGAAATAATGCTAATAAACATCTGGCTTCCTTATTTTTATGCTGGAGTATGTTTTTACTGATCACTCCTAAGAACGAAGTTATACTGACCTATAGAGTTGGACTGGCTGAGTTGAAACAGCTCCTGTAGTTCAGAGACAGAAATAGCAGCTGGCCTCCTGTCTCCTCTGTTCGCTGCTTCAGGCTGCGCTTGCTTTCTGACGGCTTGCACTGCACTTTATACAAATTCTAAGTAAAACAGGATTCTCACACTAGTCAGGAAAATGCCTACAATTGCTAGGATTTCCACACACGTGAAATGCTGTTACATAAAAGATGGTAGAAATCAAGTCTTCCTGTGTTGTTATTTTATGACTGCTTACCTACAGACAAGAGGTGTTGTATAATGAGGTATTTTTGACAGAGATGATTTATACCAGTTACTGATTATAAAAATGCATGATCTTCTCCCCAGTCGCTAACATCCTTCAAAAAATACTGAGGTAACAGCTGCAGGAACAAAATAGAACGTCAGCAAATAGAGCAAAAGTTTCAGAAAAGCTGCCTTACTTTTCAGCTCATTGCAGTGCTGTTAGAGATGCCGGGGAGGGGAGAGTTTCACTGTGTGCTAGCTGTAGACAGCAAACCTGAGATGGATGCAGATACTGGCTCTCCTAGAAGCTGCATAATAACATAGCAGGGGATAAAGAAGCCATTTAAATACCAATAAACATTTTAAACTACAGTGCTCGGCATGTTGAAAGATGTCTGGAGACAGTCCTGGGTTATGCAAATGCAGTTTGCCACTGGATACTCATTAGAGGCAAGAACTCCATCAGCCCCTCCAAACCACACCTGAAGCCCATGAAGTTCAGCAGGAGCAGGGTGGGCAGGGGGTGCTGCAGACCCGTGTGGCTCCGAGAGGAGCAGGGGGAGCCAGCTCCTGGGGCAACAGAAACAGCCAGCCCTCCAGCCCTGCTCTTCTAAGGGCTGTCCCCAAACACTCCACTGACCAGTGACAATAAATACTGCGTCAGACCAGAAACGAAAATCTGCAAAAAACACCATTTCTACAGAACGGGATGAAGAGAATGATGATCTGGGGGGGAGACAAGAAAAAGCAAAAAACAAACCACACTTCATTTTTCAATACCTTGTTCATAACTTGAGCCTTAATTTGAGCATTGATTTGTAGCTTTCATTAATAAAGTCACTGCTCCACTTTTTTGTCTTGGCAGCTGTACCCTTCCCGTGTGCCAGACAGACCAGTGGAAAGGCAGTCCTTCATGCCTGCTCCTAAAGTACCTATCGACAAACGCGCGGTAGTTTCTCACAGGTCAAGAGGTTCTTCAAATAAACTTTGTAAAACCTTTACTGAACCAAGGAAGCCACCCGTCCCAGTGACTTTCAGCCATGTTTTGCCCACGCTGCACAGCAATATGTCTCATCTTGGGAATTAAAAAATGGAAATAATAGACCACCCTCCCTGCCTAGCAGAAGTCAGATGTCGGCTGCGTTGTAAAGCAGCTCATATTAGCAAACAAGCCACTAACTGGGACAGCGACAGAGGGTGATGTGGGGAAGCACATTCCAGCGGTCCCTGAGGCTGGAGAGCAGCCGCCCTGCCTGCTGCAAACTGACTCGCTCCCGCGGGGAGCCTGCCAAGACGAGGTATGACGCAGCGCACAAAGCATCTCTCAAGCCAGCTCGTTTGTGATTCCTCATGGATGTGATCCTCCAGGAAGGATCCCCTTGGCAGGATTTCACTGAATCATTTCTCAGGTTGATACCTTCAGAACTGCAAAGCTGGTATTTTAATCTGCACCATCCTGGCTTCACCAGGACTGACTTTCACTGTACAACTATTGATGACACTCTACATTTTACACCGCCTCGACTGAAGTCATCTGAAATGCTTATGCTCCAGATGAAGGTAATGCAGTGCACAGAGTAATTGTCCCGTGGAAAATGCATAAAATCCACTGAACAGCCACACGTCACACGAACGGCTCTGACCTCGCCTCCTGTCTTGCAGGAGAGCAGAACTCCTGCATCTAACTCGCGATGCTCAGAGCACTTTGAACACGCCCACCCACACCCACCTGTGGTTAAGTCAGTCTTCCAAGTGTATTTTTTAGTGCCTACAACTTACCTTCAACGTGTCCTTTATATAGGTCATAAACAGAAACTCCAGCTCTACAAAGTTCACAGACATTTATGCAGACAATGCAAAAACTTAGGCCCCAAAACTTAGTAGCAAAGTTGAGGTTTTGAGGATCTGTCCCAGGCTGAGAAACTTTTGACGTTCACAGAGCCTTATGTTTCTGCCAGTCGAGTTCCCCAGATACTGGTGTGTGCTCTGAGGTAAATCCAGATTTGTTCCAGTTATGACAGAGCCAACACAGCGCACAGAAGCCTTCCTGCACTCTGCAGCCATTCTCACGCCCTCTTCAAGCTCCAAACACCAACCACTCTTAGAACAAGATCCCAGCTTTGACCTCCCCCTCGCAAGGGAGGGCTAGAGAAGCCCCTCACCCTGTAACTCCTCAGTTACATGCTCTGCTGTAGAACAGCAACAAAAACGACAGACAAACCCACAAGCTACTATAGAACTCAAGACACGAGTTACAACTGGAAACCCAGACACCAGGCGCTTCAGCCTGACCCGAAGCCCCAGGCAACATCAGTCACTCCTTCGGTAAAGCACTGCTGAACTCCAACCCAAAGCCATCACTACAAGTCTTTTAATTAGAAGCTCGACATTCAACTTTGCTAAGAGTGCCTTTTGCTTCGAATTCCTAGGAAAGCACTTTTTAATGTGAGCTTTCATGCAAGCATCCAGTCTTGGCTTTGAACCCCTTGAAAGTTACTGTTTTACTAACGTAATTGCAGGCCTTTTTGAAGCACTGCTTCAGGTCAGCAGCTGATCTCCTTCCAGTCAACCGCCAAGAACATTTAGAGCTTTGTACTCACCCAATATGCGGAACTTGCTAGGCGGTTGGAACGAGTTTGTGTCTGGGTTTTTAGTGAGGTCAAGCGTACAGTACAGGGACAGATACTCAAACACCGTAAATCAAGCCATGGAGAGATCTAGATCTTCTTATGCTTGGAAACGACTGTTAGCAAAGAAACCCCAGATGCTTTGACTCATGAGCCGCTGGATGGGAGAAGGTGGTGAAAGCTGCAAAGAAATCCTCTGCAAATCCAATCCAGTCTTACATAAGCACAATCCAATATAAATACAACTTTTCAGATGCACTCAGTGAACAGGCATCACTGCCAGGCAGATTAACAGTAGCTTCACTCCCAACCGCGCTGTGCACCCACCAACGACGCAAGGCAGGGGCTACAAGCCAGGTTTAATTCTGCCGTAAATTTACTGCCACTAGCAAGGATGCATCAGGCCTTTTAGCTCTTTATACCCAGGGCGTTACTGCCTAGTTAGAAAGCATGGCGAGGTGAACTCACTTGGACCGAGATTCAGGTTCCCGGAATAAGAAGCATTCAGATGGAAAAGGATCTATTGCCAGTTAAAAACAGTTGCCAGCCAATACACTGACCACATGGATCATTTCTGAAAGGCTACAGCATTCCACCAGTGGGTTTTTTCCTAGCATTAAAACCAGTAAGTAAACCCAGACTGCCAACATTCTGTATGTGTGTTTTGGCATTTCATAAGCAGGGGCTCAGAGCACAGGACTTCCATTATACAGCTGCCTCTGATGTAGTCTGGTTTGGAATCCTAAACTCAAGGCTGGAATTGCACTCTGAAATCCAGTCCCTAACCCGTGAAGATGTCATTTAAAGATCTACTTAAAAGATGATATTTAATTTCCATATGCTTTGAAAATATAGTCCCACGATTTTAAAATTTAGTTACCACCACTTGATTGTTGCCTTAAACTGTACAGAGTACAAGCACAGATAATCTTCCCTTCCTATATGCATTCCTAATTGACACAACTGTATTGCTGGACAATACACTCCCAAACTGCAAAGCCAGACTGCATGGATAATGCAACGCTTCCTATAGGATTCAAATTCTCTTTAGACAAGAGCGGGGAAAAAAAGAGTACCAATAGTTCTGCTTTTTAAAAGCCTTTTCAATTTGATTTCATGGTTGGTTTTTTTTTTTTACAGGAGAAAGAAAGATAAAAATAAAATCTATTTTGGAATGATCTAGACAACTAAAAATAGCACACATTGGAAAAAGAAAAACCTTGAAAGAGAAAAACGCGCTTGTGCTCAGCAAGCTTGTCTCATGAGGTGGCGGTACTATTTGCATCTTGAATCCAGAGAACCTACTCCAAGGAACCCTGCATCACATCTTTTCAGTTAATTTCACCTCACTGAACACAGGAGCCATCACTGCACCACTTTCAGTATTTCAGAAACACAGAAACCAGAGAAGTATTTAAGTACAAGACTCTGCTTGCAGTTAAAAAGAGACATTTGTCTTAAAAGTTTTCTGACATGGTTATTACTGAAAGAGAAAGCACAGGTGAATATGTTATTTCCAACCACAGTCTAAGTGGACTGAAACACACTCTGCCTTCATGCTACGTACCAAGTTCACTTTGGTAACATGATTTCTGTGCAGCCCTTGCAGCCAAGAGTGCACTGCTATAGGAATGACTACCTAAACACGTTCCTAGAAACAGCATGTGTAGAAACATGTAGTATTTATTCTTGATAGCACAGACATGTTACTCAGAAAGCACTAAGTGTTTCTCAGATCTGTTGCTACAGACTGTGAAAGAGACGAACATTGTGATTATTATCGGATACGCACTGATGCCTCCACTTAACTCTGAACCTGACTTCTCTTTGGTTTACTCCAACAGTAACTGGTCGTCGTTTGAAACCACAAATACACAGAATGGCCCAACGTTCTCACCAAAAAAAGAAAAAGTACATTTCCAGTTATTTTAGGCAAAAAAAAGAAGTATCTAGGGGATGACTCTGTGCAAATCCTCCACTTCAAGGGTCCACATATTCTTATGCACAGGGTTTTCAGAAAGATCTGTCATCTTTATTGCTCGAAGAACAGGCTCAGGGCTGCAGGACCGCACCACGCCCATCACCATTACATAGTTCCCTAAAAAAAAAAAAACAAACAAAAAAACATTTAAAAAAGCATAAAATTTAATTAACCTTTGTATTTTCATTTTATTTTTAATTCAGAAAGCAAAATATTTAAAACCAAGTAGTTAAACCAGTTTGAATTAAAGCTGCCAATATTTGCAATAAAACTTAAGGAACGATTGCTTAGAACTGAAAAAGGCTTCGTTATCCACACAGCCATTTCTGCAGTAGATTTTACTAGATTTTCACATACAGTTAAGAGTCAAAAACAGCACACAATTCCTTCTCCTGCCATGGAAGTGGAGGGAGGACAGTTGAGAAGACTGAAAGCTAAGCAGCATTACTGTTTTGTACCACAACTCCTGCAATGCTGCAGTCTAGCGCTTCTCCAGTTGAATTAACGGTACTGATGACGGGGGCGGGGGGGAAAGAAAAAAAAAAAAAAGGAAGAAAAATCCCTATGCTTGTTCCTAAACTCAGCTCTTCTCTGCAGCACCCCAGTTCGATCACTTATTTCCTGTAACTGGGAGAGCTACGACAGGCCCTGTCCTTACCGGAACTCATGTGGGGAGACAGCGCAAGTCTTTGCACTGAGAGCCACACACACACTCCCCTGCTGCAGCACACGATGCTTCTGCGAGTGCTGCTGCAGCCCAGGTTTTTATGGATGCCTCTCCTGCAACCGGGGTCTGTCAAAGCAGGCCCCCGCGCAGCTGTGCGCTCAGCGTGTCCCCCAGCCACAGACAGACACGAACCACCCCAACACCCCAGGCAGCCCGGGGGCCCGCAGGCCTCTCTAAGAGCCTCCTGCCTGCAGCCACCGGGAGCATCCAGCCGCAGCACCGTGACACGGGCGGCCCAGGGGAGCCGCGTGAGGCCCAGCGAGGCCTCCCCGGGCCGCCCTCCCGCCCGCCGCCCCCACTGCCCCGG
>VXAK01012416.1:101267-129109 GCA_013399435.1 Arenaria interpres | reverse complement strand
GGGCGGCTTCGGGGCGCGGAGGCGGCTGGGGACCGGCGGCGTTACCTCAGAATAACGATAGGGAGCAGCGGTCTGTGCGGCCTGTTTCCCTGTCGCCCGAAGAGCGGCGTCAGCAGGAACCCGGCGGGCCTTCCCCCCGCCGCCCCCTCAGCGGCAAACGGGGCGCGGGGGGAGCGGGGACGCCCTCGCAGGGCCCGCGCCGCTGCCTTCCCTGCGTTAAAAACAAAAATGGCCTCTATGCAAAAGAGAGTACTTAGCACAGGTGTGCTGGGCGTGATGCCCGTTGCGGACAGGTTACGCGGGGGGCACCCGGCCCCACCAGCCAGCCGTGACTCGGTGAAAGGGGCGTGGCATTCGCCAGCGCGCGCCGGGCCAGCGCCACCGCCCCCCAGACAGCCCCACCAGAGTTTTAGAGCAGCTGGTTCTGATTTGGCCTGACGAGCCCCTTACGTGCGACTCCGAGCTTAACGCCTGATTCTGCGGGTTGGTTTGAGCAGAAAATACTTTTTGCGGTGTGACGGCTTCATCTGAGGAGAGCGGCCCGGCCCGGCCCGGCCCGGCAGCCGGGCTTCTGCTCTCTACCCCCAGTGCAAGACTTGCCAGACACCTCCTCCCGGGCTGCTGGAGCCATCCCAGATATTTTTCCATGGTATTTCTTAACTACTTAGCAAGAAATGATCACTTAATGTTTACTGTTTAGTTGAAGATTCTCCAGTTTCACGAGAAAAAACGCACATGCTGATTTTCTTAGGGGTGCTTTCAGGATATCGTTTGATTGCATGTACTTACCTGGAAATCTGGAGCACAGTGCAGTGGAAGTATAGGCAGCTTTAAGCTGGGAGACTTTAATTCCAAGGCCTTTGAGAATTTATTTGCTGTCTGTTTATATTGCAGAGAGGCTAGTTTGCTTTGCTGCAATCTGAAATCCTTGAAATGTTGTGGTTTCCTTTGGGTGGGTGGGTTGACATTTCCTTTAGAAAACAAGCCGAGAAATAAGCTAATGGAAAAGCAGGAGGATGGAACAAAGAAAAAGAAAATAATCAGAAAAAACAAAGGGATGGATTCCCCAATTTCCCAAGTTTCGTAACCTACAAATTGCAAAAATGGGTAAAAATGCACAGAGAACTGACTCCCCTGCAATCATTCTTCTTTAAAGCAGATTTTGTTCTCCATTAAAATAGCCAGTTAATTTATTTTAAAAATCTGGTTTTGTTTTGAGTAGAAAAATACATCAAAAGACCTATTTTTTTCTACTCACCCATCATGTTTTGAATTATTTATTCAGCCTATCTTTTTTTCCACATATATTTTCTGCTCAGAAACATTCTGTAAATGGGACTTTATTTCTTTTAGAGTGTTAGGAAGCAGTTAACTTTTGTTACCATTTACAGTAAGAATAAAAGATAATATTGGTAATAACAATAAAAACACTGTCGTCTAAGCACAATACAGAATCATGTAATCTGGCAACCAAATCATATGGCTTACAGGAATAGAAAGACATTAGATGGTTACTGTATACGAATGCAAAATTTGAGCGAGGCTCACAGGAGAAGAATATTTGTAATTTATGCCCCTAAGCTGCAGTCATTTGACAGCATCAATATTTAGTTTCACATAAAAAAAATTAATTGTGCCAAATATTGATAGAAGTATTGTATTCCTATTTGTTACTGTATACTAGGAGGGTCTAATGCTTATTAAGCCATTAACTCTACAGATGAAGGCAAGACCCCTACAAGAGTGTAGTCTCCAGGAGAGACTAAAAGGTCCCTTTTAAAGCATTTCTCTTGAAGAAATCGTGTTATGAGAAGAAGGGCAGAAGCACAGGCAATCTGCACCAAGAAATGGATTTGTTTTCCTAAACCGGAAAATCCTTATCCCTCCATAAAATGCAAAGTTATATTGAACTATCTGCAACAGTCTTATCAAAGAACTGTCTCAGCTCTCAGACACCTTCTGCAGCAGCAGGAAAATGTCTGATGCTTCCACAGACTGTTTTCTGGAGATGGTCCCACAGCCATCACCCTCTGGTTTAAGAGTAGCGGAGGAAGCTCAGCACACAGTTGGAAAAGGCAATGACTTGCTGGCTGACAGGCTGTAAATTACACTGAATTGCACTTGAGCCCATTTTCTGAGAGCATGCTGGATGAGACAGAGCTTTGGTTTGCATGGATTCAAAAGAAGGAATCAATCTTCTTCTGCCGACTACTACCATAAGAGGCGCCCTTCTTCAAAGCAGCCTTCAAGGACGTTATTCCTCACGCTGACAGGCACGTGAGGTGCTGTCGCAGTATGGGTAAAAAAAGGTCAGCCTACACATAGATAAGATAGTCCAGAGCGTAGCAGGCGCCAGGTCTCCCTCAATTACACTGGCACTGTTTTTATTGGCATGGTGTCAAGAGAACTTAGAAAAGAATCTGACCCTAGACCTCCATGAGGAGAGATTTCCAAAGAAGCAGCAACTTGCAATTTTCTGTCCAGCTCGGATCTTTTCACACTCTCACTGACAGCACTACTTAAAATGGAAGCAATTCTTTGCTCCCCTTACCTTGGTAAAAGGCTGATATTACAAAATCAGAAAAATCTTTCTTTCCCTTGGGCAGAAATTCTGGCATTTTACAGTCTTTCATCCTACCCAAAGCGTTTTAAAGATCTCTGCCCCAGGCCATTGGTTAATGCGGACAGAAAAAGTTCTTCAGTTTTCTTTCTGTTTCTCTTTCCTAGTACTGAGAAGACACTAGCTAGTTTTGTTTTGTTGTAATTATTTTTTTTTAAGATTTGGAATCCAAACAATGAAGATTTATTTTATTTTATTTTTAGTATTTTCTAAGTACTTGCTTTAGAAACAGGGCTCCAGAGATGAATGGAAGAAAAGTCACAAAGTGTGGAGCTGATAAACACATAGATCATAATGGTAATGTCTGAATGGCCCACAAATGTCCGTAAAACAGATACTATAGAAAAACTTGTCCGTGGCAGGTCAGCAGGTCAGGGGATTCAAGTGCGATGGGGACAGCAGCTCTCTCTACCTGCTCTGTTCTGCAAGCTGCTGGCAGGTGCTGCTCTGTGTGAGCATCTCTTGCAGGCACTGGCTGCCCACAGTCACAGAGATGATTGTGTCTTTTATATCCTCCTTCAGTAAAAGGAAGCAGCATAGAGGAGCTAAGCATGACAGAAGCAAGATCAGAAAACAACACTTTGTAAAAATGCATTACTCCATAAGAGAGAAGAGGGATCTGCCTTCCTTTCCCTGCTATTCATATGAAACTTCACTGAAGGACAACTTTTAGCAAGGACAAGAACTGTCAAGTTTCACCTTTAAGAGATCCACCCTAGTTTATGCTTATTTTCTTATACTGCGCACAGAACTATATGAAACAATCACAAGAACATAAAATTCAATTGTTTCCTGGTCTTTGTTTTATACTGCATAAAAGATGCAATGTGGACACGCCGACATGCTGGTTGAAGTCTGATAAACCATCCTCATCTTTCGGGGTTTGTTTTTTTTTTAATGCTATCTCATCATCACTGAATTTAATTAATTATTTTAAATTAATGGGTCAGTGGGTTGGAATTAATGGGTTGGAAGTCTGTCATATTTGCATACCTAATGTGAAATTCATCTGCTTGTAATTTCTGCTTTGGGACTGACCAGTCTGGCACATGGATGCTAAATTATCTTTGCCAGGCAATTTCAAAAGATCTGGAGCCAGAGAAGTCATCTGCTGAAACAGCAAATCTCCAGCTGCAACCTACCAAAGTTTTAGTTAGCAGGTAGCTCCAAATAAGTGACATTTTAGAAGCCACTTGGACACGGCAGGTAAATGTGAGTGACAGACCTCATAATACTACTACTAACAACAACAAGAAGAGTCTGTCCTCCCCCATAGTGTTGTCCTGCCAAAACTGCATGGGAGTTACTCTAAGATAAGATGAACAAACCTTTGTGACAAATGCTATCATTAGCAAGGCACCCTCTCGTGCAACTTTTTCTTGAGAACCTAATAGAGATGTTATACCTTGCATGTCAGCGTATGCTTAGTGGAATCAGTAAAGGATTACGGTAAGAGTCTTCCTGCAGCTGCCAGGAGCTGCCAGCCACAGTGTGTGGCAGAGAAAAAACAGCATCTGGCTCAGGCACCTCCTCAGAGATGGTGGAAACCTTAGATTGTGCAGCCAGCCTTAACACGAGACGTTATTTCACTGCTGTCACCCTCACGCAAACTTAACCAGTTCCTGTCACTCATCACACATCCCTAGTGACAGTAGCCTACAGGCTGTGAAAACAGTGCAATGCTCTCCAGCTTAGCTGACTCATTTCTGTTACAAAGAATACTTAGAGGAAATGCTTAGAGAGCTCCAGTTGCATTCTGCAGAAGTGGGTGTCACCTGTTTATTCCTATCCATGCTATAAATATGCTGGTATGTAACTGAAATAAAATTGCATTCTATGGAATAGAACTATGACATGATGAAAAAAAAATTAAAAAGGAATTAATCATAGTCTTTACTTTACCAGTATTGCTTGCTGCTCTGGAAATACTCTGCAAAACTGGCTTCCAGATGGGCTTATTCAAACTCCTGCACCAAGAAAAAAAAAACCTCTTTATACAGGAAATATGAATGGCATCCAAAGCGTTAGATCTTTGTCCTGACTGAAGTGAAGCCAATAGCTTGGAGACTTCAGTCGTTCAGCCTTTCTGACTTCATTTCACTTCATAAAAGAATTGGATGCTTAGGAGAACTTCAACAGGACTGGAGAGCCCCTATAACCAGTGTAGGGGAATACAGACCACGGTATCCTCCCTTGACAGCTGCCAGCTTTGCGTAAATATACTCTAATTAACATCGTCAGCATCCAGTTCATCCAGTACAGTGAGAGCAAAATAATTTTCCCAAAGAAAAGTAACCAGAAGAGTGGCATTTTATTTTTGAAAACTTAAAATCTGAGATGTCAAATATTAGAAACATGCCTAGAGGCCGTTAAGTCTGAGAAGTTACAGTCCTTCCAGAGCGTACATTGGCGGGGTTCTGCAATATCATGAAATAAATTTCTGGTACTTAATAGGGAGGTGCTTTAACTAATAGTCAAATTTTCAAGCAGGCAAGATTTTTCTCAGGTCCAACCAAAGAGACCATGTCTCCCTAGAAGCCTTATCTTGTTTAAACTGAAAACATCACAGCTACACCACCACCAATCAAGGTAACTTGAAATTAATAAAATGTTAGAACAGAATTAAAAGGAGTTCAGAGTTTTAATGTAATGACTCAGGAACTTTATACCGGTCTTATGCTCAGCGCATACCTGCATTCATCCAGAATAAGATTAATATCAAGTTACTTGAAGAGGAAAGTTTGAGGTGAGCCTCCAAGGGTTCATAGGGAGAAGGAGAGAAGGTCCACATCTCTGTTGTCGTATTTTGCAGAGACTTCAGGAGGCTGCAGGTCACAGGGCCAAACAGACCGGTCAGCTGTTTTCTAGTCACTCAATGAAAAGTGAATGCTCCTCACTAATCTCTATGCTGTAGCTAATGTTTTTCACTTGGTAGTACCAACTAAATCACAGATGTGGTGACTGTCCTTAATCAAATTTTGCTCTGAGATCAGAAAATCTTCATGCGAAACAGCTGCATTTATTGTCTATGAAGCTGTGACTAACACTTTGCAAATGGGATTGCCTGGGGATGCTGCACAAAAAGGATCCTGGACTGGACACAGGGCACTAGCAGCTGTGGCATCCTCTTTAGAAACGGCTTGTGAGCAACTGGTGTCTTGCCTCACCTGGTGCTGGCAGTGAAGAGCAGAAATGGCCTTGAATGGGAAGAATGGTGCGAAGTGCTGTGCAGGAAGGCACTGGTATCAGCATGTCAGAAAGCAAAAGCTGGAATCATAGCTGAAGGAACAGCTGGCCTTGTGCTTCTCTGCAGCGGTGAAACAGAGCATGAATTCAGAACAAACAGCTGAATGGCTGAAAAAGCAAAAATAAAGAGGAAATTAACAGCAGTGAAACTTTTGTTTAAAGCTGCTCAATAATAGCAGTTACACGGTTTTATGTACTTAGATGGACTGGGGCCTAAATAAGTTTGATTTTTCTACTTCTCACATTATAGCGTGCATTTTGTAAAGCAATGTTCAAAAATAGAAGTAGTTACAAGGCCAGACTTCGTCTGTATTTATTGCCATACCATCTCCCAACAGCAGCTCAGTCCCCCAACCACTGGCATGAATGATGCGTGTACAATAGCGTTAATTTCGGATGAAAGTAACATTAGTGTATGGGCTACACGAGGCCTATTTATCTCTTAATAGAGACAGAAATCTCTTAGAAAATATCTTCTCTAAGAGAAGATAGAAAATGTAAGTAAAATCACAGAATTCTTCCTAAACCAGGACATTCAATATAATATGTTTTCACATTCTTAGGCTTCTTTAATTTATTAAAAGAATCAAAAGATATAAGATTCCACAAGCCAACCAGGAGACACCTCATCAGTTCAGCTTAGAAAGGCCTCTATAACAGATAGAGAAATATCACATTTTAAAATATAATTCGAAATCAAAATGTCACAAACTGCCTCCACCTTTTGATTTAAGTGATTTTAATCACAGATTCTAGTTTGTGGTCTGTACAGCACCTTATATGAATCACTGTATTGAAATTCTCTAATTAAGACTCATCTCTTTCCACTAAGCCCAGAATATGCAAGGTCAAGTATGAATTTGATGGAATGAAGATCAGACTTCTATTGCTGGCATTCAAAGTCTTGAACAACTGTCCCTGACAACTGATCCACGAGCACCTCATGGTACTTGGTTTCTGTTAAGATAAATAATCTACTGGTGCTAAAAGATTTTCAACAGCACATTCCAGTGAGACTCTAGGCCCTGTGTTATGAACTAAACAGGAAAACAAAAAGAACCAGAGGAACATACAAAGAAATTGTGAAAAGGACCCACTTCAAGGGGAAATATTAACCACTACTTATGTATGGGAACCTAACCTTTCTACTGAACGTGGTTGTGATGAAGGCTGCAGTGAGGCAATTATACAAACATTTATTTATCTGAATAAATGTAAAAAAATTATTAAAGCATGATATTAAAAATATATTTATTTTACTTCTTGTAGATGGCTAAAATGCACATAGTTGTGCACCTTGAGGGTTGTTTCTCAGTGTAGCTCTAAATAGGGCAGTCCTCTAAACTAAACAACAAAACTTGGAATTGGAATTCAGATGCAACCAAAAAGCACCTCTTCGGGCATTCAAATATATTGAAGCCAAAAACTTAGCAAGCTTTCAGCTTGTCATGAAAAGCAGCAATAAATGATAAATGCAAAACCAGTTTGCCTTATTTTCAAAACCTGGCAAGCCCACAAAACCAGGCTTGCAGAAGTACACTCTATTGCAAAAGCCAACAGTGCTTGTTTATTCAAAATAGAAACTGTCAATACTTCAAGAGCCAACAAGGAGATGTCAGTTCAGTGTAGATGGTGCCTAAGATTCAGGCGAATGTCACATAGCATAAAGTGGCTGTGCAGAGCAGGCACGACAATGTGTGCATGTTTTTGCTTGCACTTTTGTAGTTTTGACATTCCAAACATCAAGCACTTAATATTGAAATAATTTCAAATTTTGTGCAGGAGCATTTGAAGATCTGTAGCTCTGCTACAACTTGAGCTGATATGAATTTCAGGCGATAGACACTTTAGAGCGGAAAAGGACAGCACAACCTCAGATTTGCAAGGCAAAGCTCGTCAGGAGTACTGGGGCTCAGCTGCCTCGGCTGCCGGTTACAGCCTCATTTACAAGAAACTGCAGGGCGAAAGTGAAAGGCACAAGGACTCTCTTTATCTTATCTACAGATATCTTAACTCTGATTATACATTATCTTTTAAAAGACAATACAGTGATTACCAACAAAAAATCCTAACAGATGTGGGTTAGTTATTTTCATTTTCATTATTTTCATAGATTTTAAGGCAGAGGGAAAATTGAATAGTTGAACCTACTGTCTGCAGAGACCACTGATTTATTTGCATTGTGGTACCTCCAGCTCTTCCTTTGCTGGGAACTCAGTGGTGTTTCAGTCCACCCCAAACCCACAAGAGCCTCCAGCACTCACCAGTGGAGCTAAGGAGGCTGAAGCACAGTCAGTATTGTGTTCGTGCTGTCATTTGATGCAATCCCTTTTACATTTATTTCTGCCAAATCAAGTACTTGGGTAAACATCTGGGCACTGGCAAAAATATTCTCCAGGACCCATTTTTTCCTCCACCCAGGTTTGTCAACCATATTGATGACAGAATTCATTGCTTAGGGCAGAAATTTTTCAAATGCAACTGCACTGGCCCCAATGACTCCCGAGTTCCACTGCTCTGCCCTGCCTGGTAAAATGAAGCAGTCAGTTATACAGGTTAGATTCACCATATAGAACGGGATAGAGTTCATAAAATGCTTTGGCTGGCCCAGCTAAATTACAGTATATGCTACCCATAAAACCAGCACTACTTAGTATCAATCTACTGATTCTTCTGACTTGGGCCCTGTTCTGAAAGGTACATAATGCCTTCTGAGACACGCCACATACTTTAAAGCTTCTTTGGTATCAGCCCAAGTAACAGTTGTGAGCCACTTGCAAAATCAAGGCTGGGAGGAAGAATCCTTATTAATAAAATCCCTACAGTTCACAGTCATGGGAGTGTTAATTTAAAGAGTGCCACATTTTACTCAAAGGTGGCAGTACTCAGTGAATGTCCCTTTTGCTTACTGCTACTTTCCCTTCTGTTTCTTATAAATGTCATTGTACTACTCTGGATTCTGTCTGGACGCATGATCATCTGGGGAAAACAGAAATTCCAACCACAGGAAACAGAACTGAAAGTAATTAGAGAATCTTTGTCATTCATCCTCTGACTTGTAAAATAGATAGGTGCGTTTCCTTCTAAAGGCTGCATTTCCCAGCTGTTCAACAATAGAGCTCCCCCCACCAGTACTTCTGCAATCTTCCTCACACACCCGTGGAGTGTTGCAAACTATTAACATTTCTAAAGAGTACTTGAAAAGTCATAAAAGCAGCAGGGCCATCAAGTTCTTACTCCTAAACTGTGGGGAAAGTTTCGGTTTCTGCCCTTGAGTTAAAGCAGTTTGCATGTTTTGCAATGATAATATAGCTTATGGTCTGTAATCTTGCATTAAGCCCATTGAGCCCTGTTAAATTCCTGGTACATGAGTAGGAAAGGCTGTACTGTTGCTCTGTTGTTTCTTCAGTAAAGTTACAGGCAGATGCTTTTATCTTTCCTGGTAGCCATTTCTCATGCAAGCACATACCGAAGAACAAGTTTCTATCATGGTTTTCATTTTGCTGGTTTTCATTCACGCTTATATTAAATGTCTGAATATACAGCACCTCAACTTAATAGCTCTAAAGCTGTATCTTCGCATTGCAGCTCTGTATAAATGAGCAGATTGTGCTTTCAGAAAGTAATAAATGAACACACTATACATGAAAAGGCCTCTGGAAAGTGCAAGTCACATCCTGGGTCAGCCCTGCTCCTCTGTCCCACTCAGGTAGGAGGGAGCTTCTGCCTCCTGTTCCCAGGTTTTACCAAGTGCTTCAGCTTGGTTGGCCACAGGTTTCCCTCTGTGGAAGCAGGTTAACTTTCATTGTAGAAGCACAAGATTCCTGTGAAGGTGGGTTGAGATGTCTAGATTGCAGACCTAGAAAACTCTTGAGGTTTATGTAAGCTTGGCCAAATGCCTCAGGAGGAAGGAGTGCTCCCCTGGCTGCACAGCTGTCTTTGATTGCCCGCTGCTTGGGACCAAAGTACTTCCTTCTTCCTCCCACCCCTCCACACACCCCTTTCTTCCTTCAGTGTGCACAGACCCTGCAATAAAACCTTCTCATTCAGAAGGAAAGGGGACTCTCTGTTGTGCTCCAATGATAAAGCAACAGGTGACTTAAACCTGGGCAGCTGCATTTCAGCAGACAGGAAATGGTGCACAGTCACAAAAACTGAGACAACTTGTATTTAACCCTCTGCCTTGTGAGTGAGGGGGCTGGGTATACATTCCAAACAGGGTTGGTTTTCTAACTTGCCGAGAACTCAGGGCAATTTAGACTTATTTCTGGTCCAAACCTCTAGATAATTTTAGCATTTATTGGCTACTACAGTTCTACAGTTAAGACTGAATACTCATTTAAACTCACTGGAGTACGTGCTATATTTACAGTATATTCTAGGAAATTTTAATTAGTTCATATTTTCATCTGAAATACAATTACATAAAAAAGTATTTTTTTAACATGAACCACCAATTCAGCATGGTTTTCCTTCCCTCAGTTTTGCTACAGTTTGATTTTTATGGGAAAATTGTCACTGTTTTTTCAAACTGAATGAAATAATAGAGCTTTGAAATAGTTCTCATCTCCTCAGAGACTTCATTAAAGACATTTTCTTTAAAGGGGTTCCATCATCTTTCTAACCTTATCAGTTTTATCCAACGGTTTACCATTGAGATCATTTGTGGGAATGTAGGCGTTTCAGACTTAAATGTGGGAAATTCAGGCTCAAACCTTCCTGGCATAGAGAGGCTTAAGGACATGCTAGTCAAGCTCATTTCGAAATGATGACCTCACCACAAGCCTATGTAAGGAAGCATTCTCTGGTCTTCCCATGAACTAGCTTTAGTTCACAGAAAGCTATTCAAGAGCCATTGACCTGCAGAAAGAACGGGACTTGCCTTTAAGCCTGCAGAGTGGGGCATTGATTTGAGAGAGGTGAGCCACTGAATCCTGGCTCAGCGTCAAATACCACTTATGTAGCTTATCTAATAACTGCTTAATGTACAAGATGTAACAGCACTCAGAGGAGGCACCAGAATCCTGTGTTTCCCACTCACAGGTGAGTGCTCTAGCTGTTAACGCTCCAAGTCTCTCTTGACTGACAAATGCTCCTCCTTCCTTTTCAATGAGAAGAGATCTCTACTTAGTAGTTAGGATACCTTCCAGAAAAGGGAGGAACCAAAGTTTGACTGCCCTCTTGCCAAGCAGGGACACAAATCTCACTTTTCCACATACTGAAGAGGTCTTCTAAGTACTCATCAGCTGCCCCAGCAACAGTCTCTCAGCTTGCTCCATTTTTAAAGGACTGCCATTCTTCAAAGACCGATTTTTGAACAAGCTCAAGAGGGGAAAAGCTTCAGACACACCTCTGTAGGCAATAGTTCCTTACTGGCTGCTTGCACGGCATAGTGGCTGCTTTGGATCTCCTTTCAAAGAAACTCAGCTCTCAATATGCACCACAGAGGACCATAATACAGGTCCAACACTTTATCTCAGAAACTTCAACATTTTTCTTGGGCAATGCTCAATGTTGTGGCACACGTCTTTTTTGGCTTTTAGTGTAATTAATTAGTGCAAGGTCACCAGGCAGTCTGTTTCAGAGCAGGGCTTAAATCCATGTCCTAATTTAACACTCAGGCTAATGGACTGTCTTTCCTTGCTGGGCCTATTTCCCGATCTGTAAATACAAAGCTGGTCCCTGCAAAAGGCTTTGCAATACACAACTGACAAGCATGGTTTAAATGGCACATTGTATTGTCCTTCACCTGGTGAACTACCCTTGTCACACTTTAAGACAAGCAAAGCAGGTTTTTATAATTTCCTGTATAGACATATTATGCAAGTACACTCTAAATGCGTGCAATGAGATCACTGACAAAAGAAGCAAATATTAGAGATTCAGTGGGAGTGAAGAGGGTGAACACTATGGAGAAAACTTGCATGATGAAATAATCAGATGACAGGATGAATTTTCAACAGACTGACTGAGTACTCAATCAAATGGAGGCATTTGAACAGATTTGCAGTGATCGTCCTGACTCTTCTCTAAAGCTCAACTCATGACAGACAGCGATAGATAATAACAGAAAGACTGTAATGATCTTGTGAACCCTGAGCCTCTAATTACTTGAGCAGTGATAAGCTGGAATGCTTTTACTAGATGTCTTCAGCATGCAGGGATGAAAACATGATTTTTCTGTCCAGCAGAGGGGGCTTGGCAGTAAATTTTCTAAACACGAAACCAAATTAGTTCTTTGGAAATTGAGTAATACTAAAATTAAACTGACTTTTAGAGGAACTTGCATAGTATTATAGATAAAACCAGAACTTCCTACAAACAAGAGATTCAAATATAAACAGACACAAATCAAATTGAGTGTTGTTCTGGCTCTCAGTTTCCCTTTCTTCTCAGTGTGGCTTTTCTATTTCAGCAGAAAGACCTTGCAGTTATACCTGACACGCACAGTGTGCAAGGGAAAAAGCTTTTGCTCCTAATTCCTTTGAAAAGCTGAGTCCAAGTTCCTACTAAACCTGTCCCTGTAAACTACTACAGTATATGTACAAGAAAATCACAGGGATGACATTGAGGTAAACTCCTGGGGGAAGGTCTTCCATGACACCATAAAGCTGTGTATTTGAAGGCAGGACATATAATCTGAGCCCAGGAGTTTACAGCATGGTTATCTAATTATTTGAGGCCACTTTGTAGTTTTAAACAGTAGACATAAATCTGGGTAGCCACAAGAGCCACTGGCAACCTCACAATATGGGTGAGACCAAAAACATGGATGTAATCCAAGGTGGTGGTGTACAGAAGCACATTTAAATCTAATGCTTAGTGCTAGGTTGCACACAATGTTACGTTAAGACAAACGAATGACACAAATTTCTCTTGAAATGAAAATCGGTGGCTAGTCTTCTGGTGAAATTCCTCTTTTTCATGGTTAATTGAATTTGTCCCCCAAATATTGTTTCCTTGCTCAATTTCTACTCACATAGAAGAAAAGTGCAGGCAGGTGCATTTGAATACCTGGGAATTATATTCACTTGATTACTTCTGATGAATATAGTTTGATTCCATGTGTGAGCACCTGAATGGCACTGTTCAGTGCTGTTCAAAATACAATTCTTTTATTTCTAGTGAGAACTAGATGCCAATTTTAATTATAGGTTCCGGTAAACGCAATTATTTTCACCTCTGTGGCTCCAGCTTCTGGTGAAGGAAATATTGAAAATAATGATGCACTAGAGTAACTTAAAATGAAATTCATGCCAGATGTAGCAGAAGGTGCAAATGACTCACCATGACCAGTAAGGGTGCAACACTTTCCCTCGCTGACATGGGCATAGGCTGTCCTGTTCCACGGGCAGCAGCAGTCCCCATGCAGGGATGCTGATGGATGCAGCCCTCTGCAGCAGCCTGGGCTCTGCCTCCCCACTGCCTGTGCTGGCCATTCCGGTGAGCTCTTCTCAGAAGGCAGGATCTCAGCAGAAGCCCTGTGTTTGTGGGGTACAAGAGTCACCGCCCACCTAACCCAGTAATTTGCCTTAAGTACTAATATTCTTCAAAAAGGAGTATATGGGGGAAGAGAAGGATGAGAATTCTGGTCACCTGGTGAAATAATATCATAATTTAGTGTGGATATCAGATGGTGTGTTGAACCTTCTATTTGGAAGTGGATATACTGTGTACTGACAGACTATATGTCACCATATTTCTCATAGTAGAAAAGGATGGGCTCTGAGGGTTACAGCAGTCCGTTGGGAGGAAGTGGGATGCAGCACTGTGTGCCCTCAGTCCCCAAACCGGTTTACGGCACTGGCTCTAGGTGGTGATCCTCAGCCCCTCCTGCCTTTGAGTCCCCTCATCCATACCACATCTGCAATGCTTCCACCCATTGCTCTCAGTTCCCCCGTTCTCTGGACCCATCCTTTACCCCACTTCTCCAAACCCATTTCAAAAACTCTCCCTTCTCTATAGAGCTGCCTTTCTTCTCACAAAATTAAAATATCCAGCCTTCCACACCAGAGCATCCTCTCCTTGATCCAACAACCCTGGGCTACACATCCTCCCTGGACCTTCCCTTTCCGCCTGCCTGGAATCACCCCAGAGCTGTTTTCTCATAACCCTCAGGTACTCCCAGTGCTGCCCCTACATTCTGGCCCACTCCCCAGTGTCAGCACTGCTCTATGTGGTACTGGAGAGGACTGAGGAAGAGAAAAAAGGTGGGCAGTTATGGGAATTTGCAAGAAAAAAAAAAAAGAAGCTACTTTGATGTTAATGACCTGAGTCAAAATACAAGGAGGCTGAACTTCCCAGAAAGGAAGTTCACTAACAAGGAACCACAGATAACCTTCAGATGCTAAACTGAAAACTCTGGAGGAGAAGGTAGACTTAATTCTCAGAAAAAAAAACCTGTAGGAAATATACTTAATATCAGAGAGAGAAAGAAAGCAAAAGACAAAGAGCATCTTGAAACTAAAACAGGTATTGAACAGAAATTACAGGAAGAAATTAGAAAACATCAAGCTGGAAAGCAGAAAAAAGCAGAGAGTGGAGTAAATTTTAAACCTGGGACACTGGGATTTGTTCACACAGATGAGGTCAGATGGGGACAAACTTGCAGCAGTATTATGGAAGAAGCCAAGAAGGAGTTAGCTGGGACTAGCACAGAGGGAGTACAATAAATCTTAAAAAAAAAAAAAAAAAGAAAAGGACTGTGAACTGGTGGAGAGGAAACAGGCTAGAAATGAAAGAGGAAAGAAAGAAGCAACAAAATAAATATTGTATAGGATACAGAGAGAAAAAAGAACAGAACAGCCCATTCTAGCTCAGGTCATGGGAACCTGCAAATCTCCCAAATCTGCTTTATTAATTGCCAACGCCAAGTTTACAGCCATGTGGGTACAGAACTTTTCACATGGAGAAGCAACTATCTGTGCAGGTTCAAAATGGACAAGGGAGAGCATTCTCTTAATTGCAAAGGATGTCCCAAAACTAGGAGCCCAGAGGAGTAAGATGATACCTGACAGCTTCAAACATAAAATATTCTAGGGTAAGTGAGACTCTAGATGCTGCTGACGTAAAAGCTACTAGACATTGCTACTGCTGTTATTTTAACAAGCGCATAGCTTCTTCCAGCTCAGTTCATCTTTCCAAAGATGCTAATGCATTGGAGGAACAGTAGGTACAATAGAAAATGTATTATAAGCAAACACGTAGTTGTCTCCCATGCAGCATATTTACACACATACTGTTTAAAATAAAATAAAAAAACCCAACAGTCATTCCGGAGTCTTCTTCCACGCGAAATGAAAGTAATGAAAATTCAATTTTTAGGCCATCAAGAGATGCAGGTAAGAGCCCAGTTAAAGCATGTTAATGTAAATCCCAAGAACTTTCACGTGAAGGTCTAACAAAGATCGTGGTTGCAGACCGACCGTTTCCCAGACATTGGTCATTGGTAATCAGACAGCTTAACAAGAAGTCCAAACAGTCTCGTTGGTCTACTGTAAGATCATTGCCTTAAGACAACAAAAAATCATGGAATCACAGAATTGTTGGAGTTGGAAGAGACATTCTAGAGATCATCTAGTCCAACTCCCCTGCCAAAGCAGGATTGCCTATAGCACATCACTCAGGACTGCATCCAGGGGGGTCTTGAAAATCTCCAGAGAAGGGGGCTCCACGACCTCCCTGGGCAGCCTGTTCCAGGGCTCTGTTACCCCCACCATAAAGAAGTTCTTCCTCATATTTGAGTGGAACTTCCTATGTTCCAGCTTGTGCCCGTTAATAATGGGTCTTATTGTCAATTTGGTTTCTCCAGGGATGAATGGAGTCCTTCTTTATATGGTGCAAAAAAAGAAGTAAAAATACCCAACTAGAAAAGGGTGTCTGCGCTGAGTTCCCAGTGACTGCAATGGCTGAGTCACAGTGGGTTCTTGGACATGCAGGGGAGTTTTAGCAGGAAACCGCCCACCGCTTTATTTACAGCTCCACTTCAACTATGCCATTCGACTCAGCTCAGTAGATGATTTTTATCACTCTAGATGTTGTGGATGCATTTGCACAGAGACACTTTCCAAAAGGCCACATATGTTTAGCATCAGTTTTTCATGAGGTTTCTATATATTCACTTCAGATGGAAGAAATACTGCCCCTTCTACCTCCAGTATGAAAGTACCTTTTCTCCATCCACTCTGAGGTGCTTCAGTCATACCTGACCTGCAGGCACGCTTTGCGTTGCTGAACTGTATCTGTTTAGAAACTAGTCATTGTATACCTTATGAGCACAGGCAGCTACAGTAGCACAAAAGCACTCACCTTCAAGATTTGGACAATTCTGGTGCCTCATCATTAGTCTTAAGGAAGGCGGGAGCTCAAAGATCCAGAAAAGGTGGGGGGAACCACAGTTCTGCCAGCTTATCCTGCCTCAACTCAGTGATCTCTACGTTCAGCACCTGGAGACAGAACATACAGCACATTGTCTTTCTGGCAATTAGCATAACTAAAACAACAGTAACTTTGTATCAAAAAATTGCTCTGGAATGCTAGCAAAGTTTCTTTTTATACTTTTCTTCTTTGTAAAATACAGAATTACCTATAGAAAATGATGTTTAAAAATGTAATTGTTTGCAAATTCCAGACCTTAAAATTTATTCCTTGTCTTTTCCTACAAATTCTGTCCTAGTTTTGTGAAAGAGTTAAGATCACGCATTTCACCAGCACCCCTGCGTCACTCGGTGCACAGATGTGTGAGTGGGCAGATTTCAGGTTGCCTGAGCAAATGTAAATCTGATAGTGCCCAGTTTTTCAGTTCTTGGCTTTGTAAACCACATAACATCAGTGCAGTGTGCACGCCAGCGTGCAAGACGGGAGGAGGGCTGTGGTAAGTGCTGTACTGAAGTGTAAACGTCAGTTTACAGCTAACTAGGAGAACAGAAGGGGAAATGGGGTAATGATTCTCTGGAACAGCGATGGGGTCTCTGCACAGTCTCATGATTGCACCAAACTCCTGATTTTAGGGGGGAATGGCTGCTGAATCCCCAGTGATGAGGACTTGTCTCCATTTGGTGTAGTAAAGCCAGCACAGTATGATGCCAAGACACAGACCCTCCCAAATCTGCTTCTTCCTGCCATCGTATTTCCCCAGCCCTGAAAAGGGGACTGGGAGGAGATAAGGGAAGAGACGTAAAGACAAGAAAATACTTCAGTTGGACCCGTTTCTCTCTGCATATACCAGTATACAGAAAGGTTTATGCAAATTAGAATCAGTCACAGGACTTCTGGGAAATTGCCAGTGATTCTCAGTGTATGACTGAAATTAAGACAAGGAAGTCTCTTAAAGCTGTTTCTGAATAGCTAGTAAAAACATCCAGTTCCGTCCAGCAGCAATTGCTTTGGCAATCTACCTTGGCAGCTCTGGACACTCAGGATCACCTTTTCTTTTTCATGTTGCACCAAACTGTGCTTGTGGCTCATTTTTAAAAACCAGATTCAGCTTTAGCCCTGCCTTTCAAGTACACGTTTGAGAGACCAGCATACATGGAGCAGAGAAAGGATGCTGAATGAATTACAAGAGAATATCTATTTGCCAAAGACTCACAGGCTGTACCATTCTTGGTGTTTTACGCAGTGAGTCTGTCACATGAAGAGGATTCATATGAGACCTGAAACAACTCAATGAGCGCAACGACGTAAAAACCAATGGGTTTACCTCCCCAGTCTCAAGTCTAGTGTTTCCCTATCCCCCCATATCACACCCCTCCCACCCTTCCACCACCACCACAACCACATGTTGGCACGAAATGAACAGAAAATAACTACACTCAGATCTGCCTGCCACCCGCTAGTGGAAACTGGGAATTCACTGGAATTCAGGGAACTGGAGGCAGGTCACATGCATTACACCCTTGATAACACAATTTATCTGCACAGTTGATATTTTAGAGTTTCATGTATATAGTTCAGTTTCCCTGAAATTAACCTTTTAAAAAAAAATAAATAAAAAAAGAAAAACCCACAGTCTTTCAGGGGGATCAGAAACCAATTTCAGGAAACAACATCAACTTTGATGGTAAACGCAGCCACTGAGAGTAAGCCACTCTGTGTGTGTGTATTGGACTAGTTCTTTATTGAGTTTCATATAGAAACAGAGGAGGAAAAGTATAGAATGCTACGCAACTTACTGCTGGAACCACATTGCTATATATTGCAGGCTTATCAGTGGTGAACTATTTTTAGTACGGCCCATGAGCAAGCAAAAAGTGAGGACGTATTTTTTCCAGTGCTTGAACCAGGCAAGCTGCTTTTTCCAGCCCTGACCCCTGGAACCCCCCAGTGCAGGGGTGCCTTGGCATTGCTCCGCTGGCACAGTGCACAGCATCGCCCTGGGCTTCCCTGGTCTGCGGCCCAACCCCCAGCAATTGTGTGGGGGAAAATGGGACACTGAGAAAGTAAGGGTAAAAAACACAAGGAATAAAAAGCCAGAATGAAGGGAAGAAAACGAAGGGAGTTAGGTGGTATCTGTTCAGATAATTCAAAAATTTGTAATACAAATGTATCTACAAGTGAGCTTCAAATGTCTTTGTTTTTCATCTCTTCAAAAATAAGCTATTTCTAGCAGTAAAGCTAAGGTCCAGACCCACTGCCCTATTCTGGGTATAAGTCTGCTTTTCCATTTTGCTAAAAAAATCTACCTGAAGATCTTTGCCCAACTGCCACTAGCAGCATCAAATCCAATGTGAAGTCACTTTTGCATCCTTCCACAGCCACAGCATACCCATTGCATTCCTATTAAAGAACCAGCACATTCTACAGAACAAAATGTTCACCCTGCTCAATAAAGAAAAAAATTCCTGAAAAACACCCTAAGATCACAGACATTGTACTATTGTTACTGTGTTTATATACTACTATAACTGGAAATCTTCTGAAGGGCTCTGATGAAGCTCCTGCCAAGCCTTTAGAAACGAACTCTAAACTCAGAAAAGATTTCCTCCTGACCAAAGCATATAGTGCGAGTATGGACTTGGGATGATCCGGAGCATTTTAATGTACCCAGAGATCCTGTGTCTCTGGCAGGCCTCTGAAGCTAAGCAAACCTCTCACGATGTGCCAACCCTTGTCTCTAAGTGCTCCACCTTTGCCACATGTAACTCATGGCACTGGATGAGCATTAGAAAGGGACAGAGTTCTCACTGACTAACTGGAAAATCCATACTCCCTGTCAGTATTTTAACCTCTCCTTATAGACTCTGGGAGAGAGGATGTAAACCTATTTATATGGGAAAGCATTAGTGAGAGCACAGGATTTAAATTCACATTCATGTTTATTGTTATTTCTTTGGTATTATAGTAGTAGGTGCTTAATTGCATCAGTTTGCCTATAAAAGTTCTGGAGGGAAAAAGCCCCAACACTCGACATTTGAAGAATTATATCTGCTTTTTCTTACAAGTTAGCACTCAGCTAATCTGAATTTTTAAGCTGGTGACTAGAGAAATCTAATTATGGAACCTCATCTTAGATATATACTAAAACAGCAATCACCTGAAGGCTGCATTAATTTATGTTGAATGGGGCTATAATATCAGGAATACACAGATCATTCTGTTTAGAAGTAAACCCGGAAAGTCATGGAAAGTCAAAGACAACTTCTGCTGCGGAAACTGAGAGGTTACTCAGGCCATACTCCAAGTCATGATATGAGACAGAGCCAGAACGGGACAGCTGGAGGAAAGATCTAAAGAGAAGCACAAATTTAAACTCTGCGCATAAGAATAGCTCCAGCCACCTTACCAAAAGGTTCACTGTGAGTAAAGTTGTATTAGAATGACTTGTGGTTTGAGGTCATCAGATGTCACTACTCTTACGTTCAATAAGTTTTTGAAGGTCACCTTGGCAAGCTCAATTCGTGTATGTGACTAAGTCTAACGCTTCTTCTAGACTCATTATCAGACATTTTGCCAGTATTTTGACGTTATTATGAACTGAAATAGATCTGCAATTGAAATATAGCATAGCATTTCTTTCCAGTTTAAGATAACTGATGATAGGATTTCTAACAGTGTCAGAGAACAGAGCTGCCCTTAAAAAGTGAGTCACCACAGACGTCAAGCCTCCTGACAAGAACAATTCAGAGATGTCTCCAGAACTCCAGGAGGAAACCCTCCACGCTGGGCAGTCTTCCCACTTTCTTATTCTCAATTGCCTGATTTATTGATAGGGAACATCAAAGCCTGCGTGCTAAGCTACACTAATTTTACATAATGTAATATTTCTTCTTAATTAATCCAAAAGCCTGTGTGTTGAGGTCTGTATCTAATATAGGTCTTTCTAAAATTAGAGAATGCTTCATTAGTATATTTGGATTATGTTTCTGATTTACCACTTTAACAAGAGATGCTAAAAATTCTACATTTAAAGGACTTTTGTCTTGTGTCAAAAATTGCCAGCTTATTCTCATGATTCCTAGAAATTCTGCTGGAGTTGGAATATGGTGAAGCTAATCTATTCTGAATACAGCTTGTTGAGTTCACATCTAAAATTGGCTGAGGTTTGCAATAAATCTGGAGAGGAAGGATGTCTGAAGAAAAAAAATCCAATTCTTTTTCCACAAGAGCAATTATGGTGGGTTGGTTTTTTTTTGCCTTTCCTTTTCTTGGCAAACGAGGAATTAATACTTGTATTCTGAAGTAGACTGTTGAGTCACCTATCAGGACCTATCCTTTCTCCAGGGACAGGGGAGGAACATAAATCTGGCTTATTTCTCAATACTTTGAAAACTGAGAAATTAAAACTCGTATTAGCTATTTCTTGCCTAGATCTTTGCAGATGTATGTTACATAAATAGCCAAGGCCATAAGACAATATCAGCCTATATAGGAGACCTATATATAGGATAGATAGACCTATAATCAAGATAGATTACAGTAATCACAGTAGGAATATGGAGGTCAGAATATCATGCAGTAGGAAAGCCCACAAAATGTGTTTTCTCAAAGCTAAGTATTAATAGTGATTTCTTCAGATCCAGACTTGATGACTTCAGATATTAAAAATCCAACCAAGTCATCTGAAAGTGTCTCAGTGCGTTGTGAAAGAAATATGATTGTCCACCTGGATATGGATGAGAAGCTGCAAGATGCTGCTATGCCATCACCTCCTGATTTCTCCATGTGCTACATCTGTCTCCTGTAACAGCGCTGTATCCGTCTTCGTTCACTTTAAGGACAAGACCACTTTTTTCCTTTTAATTTGTACTATTGAGTCTCTCTACATTCAAGGAAATAGAACTGAATCATTTGACCATGCTAAGAATGAATTTTAATCAGTTTCTGTGGACTGAAAACCAAAGGTAAGGGAACATTTGAGTCATTTGCTCCACCTCACCCCAACCATAAAGATCTCCTCATATGTGGATTATGCTCATGAATGAAATGCATCAGAAACTGATGCCACAACCTTCAAATTACTTCAGCAGAAGCTCAGCATTTGCACGTGGTTTGAATAGACGGAATCATGGGAGCATGTGAAAGGACATCAACACCATTCATCTTCAGCAGCAAATGCAAATTTGTAATCATGTAAGCCAGACAGGATACAATCTAAACAGGCATTGAAAACAAAGAGAAGTGGTAGTAAATGCTTGTAAGAATGGGAAGCTGTAAGAGCAGAGGGTAAAGATACCAGTAAAATAGTAATAAAGAGACACTGGAGGCCTTTTGGGATTATGAACTGATGTTTTGCTTGGTGTCCTCAAGGTTCCCACTCAAAAATAAATTTTCCCCAAAGCCTATTCCTGTGCTTTCTTTACAGTCAGCATCCCCTTCCCATATTACATGTATATATACTTGCGAGGACTCTAGCAGTATGTACAAACAATAACCTTGGCTCCAAAAACCAGAGCACAGTTCAGTGCCATGGCTGATTTTCCTGTGCTGTGTTACCACTTTTCTTTCATGGGCCTGGGATCTGAAAAGACATGAGAACAGGGAACTGGAGAAACACAGAATATGGCTTCAACAGCAAGGGAGAGAGCTGCCGGGGCAGCGTAGGAGGCAATGGAAAGGGAGCAGAGGCCTGTACTGGCTTAGTTTGGAAAGGATCACTCAGGTATTGCGGTAGCCAGACTGAAGTAAAATTAGCAACTGGCTCTGAAATTCAAGGTCTATGTTCCTCCAGCCAGCACTGAAACCTCTGTAGTCTAGTAAGTGTATCTGGAAGCCAAACTACCTTCATATGGTTCTGCTTTAAACTATCCAGTTCTGTATTTATAGCAGCGGTCCCCCTGTATGACCGACAGCTGCTACCTCTGCAGTTAGCACCAACATTATTTTCGGGGATCCAGAGTTCCTCCATCAATTGTGGAGCATGGACATACATACACACACACATACACACACCCCCTTAAGCAACACAAATCTCTCATTCATATGAAAAAACACCAGAAATCAGGCTGCCCTTTCACAGTGCTTTTACCAACAACTTGAAGCTTTCCTTTTTTTTTTTTTTTCCACTCAAGTAATTACCAAGCAGGATGTCTAAACTACCGAAATGCAGAAAACACAAACCACATTTTTGTATGGTTAACTGTTCGGCATTTAAATTCATGAGACTAATGCAAATCTTGATTTGACTTAGTTAATATCAACAAAAGAACTTCCACTGAACTCATAGCCTCAGACGCTTAATGTATTACTTATTTGAAGTATAACAGTTTATATCTCTTACAGAGATATATTTCAGACAATTTGGACTATTCAAAGGAACTTATGGCAGGGAGAGGTGCAACTCTTACTCAGCGTTAGTTCACCTAACTTCCAAAAAACACAGCTTTTCAGCCTAGCCAGTAGACGTGGGTGCTTTCTTACAACTAATACTCACAGCCATCCTTTTTAGAAGACAAACCCACAAATTTCTATCATCCATCCAAGCTGGATGAGATCTGACTCGTAGATTATCTGCAGAAGAGCATGAACTCCAGTTCAGGCATGAATTATTAATTCTGTACCAACTGGCTAGCCCTCGTTTAGGTATAGGCACGATGCTTATCAAGGCTTGATAACAAATTGATGACATCTCAAAGTGTATTTTGTTCTTGGCATAATGACTTTTGTATGCTGTGACAACACATCGTTCTTCAGTGATATCTAGCATTATAATTAATATCAGTGTACAGTGAGTCATTTTTAGAACCATTTTATCTGGAAGTAAATGACCAAAAGGATAACAGGATGAGCTGTATTTATTCATCAGGCCCACAATTACTATCTCTTAAGTTAAAAAATGGTAGCATGGGTAGTATGGAAATGGAGATGTGTGAGGAAATATCTAGTCACAATAGTTACATATTTTGGGCATGTCCCATTTAAATACATCAAACTCTGACCTTAATACCTAGCTACAGTGGGTGACGGAGGTTCACACTTCTCTCTGTGCTGCTGGTTTCACTGCATCTGAAAGCAGACTCAGAAACAGTGCGGTGTCTAATTTACTTGCAAAATCAAAGAATTCCGATTTCAGGGGTTTCGTTTAAATGAAAATTCAGATTCCGGAGAAGAAAACAAAACCCACTAAAACAGGAAGGATGGTATTGTGGTTAAGTTTCTAGTATGGGGCTCTGAAGACCTGAATTATGTTCCACTCCTAGCCCTTCTGCAGATTATCTTGCTCTGTGACTCTGAGCAAATCACTGAATCTCTTGGTGCTTCAGTTCCCCTTTTCTAAAGATGATGTTGCTGATTTGGTCAGTTTAGATAATAAGCGCTTTCATGTAAGAGCTACCATTTACAATATCAGCACAAGAGAGGCTCTAACCTGAAAACACTAATAGTAAAATATGTGACCCTATTTACTTGAGCTGTTCTTACAAGAAAATAGCAATTTATTAGACTTGGAATAATATTTTGATTACTCACTGACGAGTGTCTTTATAACAATAACACAACTGAGCTGATTCAACATTCCCATATTAATTCCCATACTGATCACCCACGTACTATACCAAAATTCTAATTGCCAGATACATCAGCCTGCCGATTAACCCAGCTTTATAACAGAATCAGTGTCTGCTTTTATTCTCAAAAATTAGGGACAAAGCTGAAATGGGGAGTGCCTGCTGATTTTCTAAGCCTTTCAAGTTTTTTTGATGTTTTTTGTTTGTTTGTTTCTGAAGGACTGTCCCTGCAGGGGGGATGAATTCAGCAGGGTGTGGAGTGCCCCATAAGGGAATTTATACTGGGGAATACCATACATGGTATCACAACCTTCTCCCTCTCGGTTGTTTCAAAGGGTGAGGAAAAGCTTTGAGCATAAATAAAGGAAGCTCTGCCTGCCTTATACTGCTGCCAGCAGGGCTAAGAGTGTGGGTTTTTGAAAAACAAACTAACAAACAAGCAAATGTCTCATGTATCCCCAACAGATACAGTGCTCTCCTACCTTCAAAACCATCTTCAGAACTATGTTTTTTCCCTTGCTGCCTCCTGGCAGACCTTTCCTGGCATCCATATTCCTTGTACTTTCTGAACAGATTCCCTCTACCCTTTGCCCACTTCTAGCCAGTAAGCTGTGCTCCTCCTGCACAAACACCTTGCAATTCCTCTGAATTTTCTGTCATTTTCCAAGCCAATGTTTACAAAATAGGGGTAAGGACTTTTATTTTTAACAAAACCTGATAGAACCCTTCAGATCAAAAGGGTTTACTTTCCTGCCCCAAGAAACAAGGGAGAAAGGGGTATGGGATAATGTCTCCCAATCATTTTCTTTCTCCCCAGACTTTGCCTTTCTCTTCTGAGACCACCGTCGATGAAGAAGGGGAACACAATTTGTTTCTCCATGTGAAATAGTACTTAGTTAAGAGGAGAAAAAAGGCATTTCACAAGGAAGGCTTTACTTACCAATCAGACTCTAAGCCCAATTCACCTTGCAATAAGCGGTCATTAAGCTGAGAGACAGAACACAGATCAGAATCATCTAAACTGTCAGCAGTGCTTTCAACCACAGTCGCTTCTCGAGACCTTTCCATGGGTGCCCTGCCCAGCAGCCCTGCCCCGGCTCCAAACCGATGCACTGCCCTCTACTGGGTAGAGCAACCTCATCTGATCCAACCCTGCCGGCATGGAGCTCTTTCCAAGGCCCTAATTAGGGCGATATTAAGTGGAGGGAGAGGAGGTAAGGAAGGAAACAGAAGGATGGGAATGAGGGGTTGCAAAAGGAAATGTTGAGTGGAAAAAATTGAAATTATCCCAAGAAAGCTCAACTTGTGGGACCCTCAAGTCTAAAACCCTAGCTCTTCCTATCACAAGATTTCACTCACTGTACAAGTCTTTTTCACGTATTACGATTGATGCCCACTTCTCCTGGGCAAGCCTTTTTAAGGCACTTTGTGGAGCACCCCAGACCACTCTCATCGCAATTCACGTGGAGATGGTATCAAACTCCTCAAGCAGCAACCTGACGCATTTGGCTGTTGGTGTCCGAGCTGGCAGGCTTACTCCATCGCTCTCCTCAGCGACTGGGAGTTCACCTACCCATTCGAGCCCTGCCAAGCTCTGAGGCTTTGCAACTAAATACTATTACCACATTCCTGCTCAATGAGGAAGACTTTTTGGACAGACAATTTGTCAGCTGCACTACTCAGTACATGGCAGACAGACCGCACGTGCACCTGGAGGATCTTTCTTTCCCCTGTGATCTTACAAAATTAAAAATTACATGAGAGTGGAACAGCTTTCCTGGCACACCTACAGCAACCTGCAGCCAACCTCCATCTCATCTGAGAAGCACTCATACCACTGTGCTGCATTACAGCCATGCCGCGCTTCGCTCCTTAAAGCCATGGTGGTGGCAGGAGCCAGGAGCGCAGCCATGGGAAGGTAGCTGGGCCGGGCGCCTCGGGGGCTAGGTGAGGAGTTAGTGGATAGGAGCTGTACTTTTGGCTCCAATTTACCTTTTTGCGACACAGCTAGGCACTTCAAATCTCTTTTTTTTTGGCGGAAAGCGCTTTGTCTCCTCTAAGTAGTTGACTTTAAGCTGTTAAAGGCAAGACCTGTCTGAACAAGAGCGATGCCTGAAACAAAACAGCCATTGAATCTACTTGCTGCATGGAGCGCAGTACACCAAAGCAAATAGTGGCAAAACATTTCTCACTATTGTACATTCAAATTCTAGAGTAAGTTTCAGTTCCACCATTCCTTCATGCTTTTGTTTTACACAGAAAAGCAGCTGAGCTTCCCTCCCTCAGCTGTTTATGCCAAACCTTAGCTTAAGCCCAGTTGCTCAAAAATTGTTTGAAAGAAGATTCTGAGCACAAAGTGAATCTCTGTGTCAAGTCTTAAAAAGAACGATGAGCTCTGTTTCTCCAAATTCATGACAACGATACTTTTGCATGACAGAACACAAGCAGTAAATTTTGGTGGCTAAAGCATCATTGGAAATTTCCCGGTTCACCTATTGTACACCGGCTCCACATCACCATAAGGCACGTATTGCCATCAGGTTAATTCAGTCTGTTACCACGCTGGATTTTGAAAAGAATATTGAGTCTCAAAGCAGGACATACATTCCCTCAACTTCATCCCAAAGGACAACTCACAAGTCCTTGCCAGCCCCTGTCCTCTTAATCATCTGACAGAAACATTTCATTGTCACAAAACATCATTGTTGACTGCAAGGGAAAAACATCCTCTCTCTGCTCCTAATGTAAAGAAGCACTCTGGCTGCAAAACCCCCACGTCCCACCGCACGCCCCCAAGCATGCATGCTCTGGAACCAATGCAGTCGTCTATTGATACCAGATTCAAGAGTCAGTGGAATTAGTCACAAGTCTTCTGCATTTTTGCACAGGCCTATGCAGATGAATTACTGCACAAGGTACATACTAGGGTACTTGGCCTTCAAAAAGACAAGGAATAATCAGAAGAAAGACTCCCTGGCCTTTTAAACAGGTGTTGGCTACTACTTTAAGAAACATCCTCTTTGGCAGATAGCATGCAGTACCGGGGCTTGCTTAAGGGAGCACATAAGACACTGGTTGGGTACCGGAGGTTTCAAATCTCTGTCTGGGCGAGCAGAACAGCACCCCAAGCCTCCCGCACTGGCTGCTGGCAGGGTTATAAATCAGCTGGGGATTTGAACAGTTACTTTTAAATCTGATTACCCTATAGAAAACCCCAGGGAAATTCTGTTTTGAGAACTCAAAACCCAGCGAAGCGTCTGCACAGTCCTCTCAGTGGAAGGATCATAGATTTCTTTGAATGCTTTTCACACTTTAAAATTATTATTGGTCTACATTTGCTCCCCTTCTTGGGCATTTAAGTTATACATTTAGTCCTCTCACCTGTTCTGTCCATGCTGACCTGTTAGCTTTGAGGAGAGCAGCTATCTTCATGTTAAAACTTCTCATGTTGGTTGGTTACTTGGTTGCTTTTCTTGCCATTGTCCCCCCATGTTTTGAGCTAGCTGCCAGCCCAGAGCCGTGTCACCACCTACCTCTAGTGTCCCCTCGCCTCCCCGTGCCCTCAGCGCGCTCCTGTGCCCAGCCTGTCCGGGCCAGCAGCTCCTGTAGGCCAGCCCGACCCTGCACCCCGGGGCGCGTTCTNGCCAGGCAGGGCCCCCGCTCGGAGGATGCTCAGCCGGCCGCCGGGGCCAGCACTAGCCGCCGGGGCCAGCACGAGCCGCCGGAGCCGGCCCCTCTCCTCTCCGCAGCCCGCGCGCATGTTGCGCGCTCCGGGGACGGCCCCCGCCCGCGGCGCCCCGGGCGAAGGTAAGGGAGGGTCTCTGTGCCGCGGGGTCCCCGGGAGCCGCGTCGGGAGGCTCCCGCGCCGCAGTTCGAAGAGGTCAGATTTCGGAGGCACGACAAGGGAGCCCTTGGCTGTTGGGCAAGAGCGTGGTGGCTTTGGGGGTTTTTACCTTTTTTTGTTGTTGTTGCTTTTTTCTTTTTTTCCTCTCCCCTTTTGGCTCAACGTCCGCGCTCGAGACGCAGCTCTCGTG
>VXAK01012416.1:22338-101116 GCA_013399435.1 Arenaria interpres | reverse complement strand
GTTCACAAAAAAAAAAAAGGGGAAAAAAAAAAAAGAGAAAAACCAGATTTAGTCGGGGAGACCACCACCAGCGGGCCGGGGAGCCCGCGGGGGCAGGCAGCCCCACCGCCGGGGTTCCGCAGCGGGGGCAGCGCCCGTCCGTGCCGGCGGTGCCCCCCCAGGAGCTGCCTCGGCTGGCCCGGACCGTGACTCATTCGGAAAGTGAAAGTGAAGCAGCGGCCACGTGTTTTCGGAGAAGGCAGGGGAGGAGCCTTAAGGCAGAAAATCANGCCGCCGGAGCCGGCCCCTCTCCTCTCCGCAGCCCGCGCGCATGTTGCGCGCTCCGGGGACGGCCCCCGCCCGCGGCGCCCCGGGCGAAGGTAAGGGAGGGTCTCTGTGCCGCGGGGTCCCCGGGAGCCGCGTCGGGAGGCTCCCGCGCCGCAGTTCGAAGAGGTCAGATTTCGGAGGCACGACAAGGGAGCCCTTGGCTGTTGGGCAAGAGCGTGGTGGCTTTGGGGGTTTTTACCTTTTTTTGTTGTTGTTGCTTTTTTCTTTTTTTCCCCTCCCTTTTTGGCTCAACGTCCGCGCTCGAGACGGAGCTCTCGTGCCTGGTGTGAAGTAGCGGGAACAAACAATAAAGCGACCACGCAGTGGTTTCTGCGCGGCCCCGCTCCCCTCGCAGGACCCGCGCCCCGGCCCGGCGGTGGAAGCGGAGCAGCCCCTGGGCGGGACGGGACGGGCCGGGCCCCGCCGAACGCTCTGCTCCGGCGGAGACGCGGCTCCCCGGTACCGGAGGCCAGCCCTGGCTTTCAGGCTGTAAAGACTGGCGTGCCCCCTGTTTGCTCTGTGCCTTCTTGGAAAGGCACCACAAACTCTCTCTGGGCGATGGACGGCTTGTGCTAGGGAGCACTGCGATTTCTAGATCTCGAGCTTAGTGGTTATTTCTCACCAGCGTGCCCTGAAGTTTAATTTTTGTTAACTTTCAATACTGAGCGATAATCCTTGCAATAAGCTTGGAAAAATTGACACCAGTTTCCTTTCCTTCTGCTGTGTAAAGAAAGCCCAGCGCTACTTTCAGCGTGTTAAGCTATTTGCCAGCATAAGGATTTTACAGCCCTCTTTGCTGTTTCAGGAGACAATGTGACCTAAATGAAACCAAACATCAAGTTGCTAAATTAGCAGAGACAGGAATCCAGCTGTGTACTTTCTTTGAAATCCTCATTAGCATGTTACCCTGAACTGTAAGATAGCTGAGGGATTCATTTCTGAGAATACTTCAAGGTTTCTCAACAAGCTGCTGCTGCAGATCTATATCTGACTACAGGGATAAATCCTAAAATCTATGCCTGCCAGTAAGGTCAAGGCAGCTGGCGGAGATATATCGAACCACACTGTCAGAGGTAGACGTTTCAGGCCAAACTCATTCCTGGTGCAGCACTGCTAATTCCTTTGAAGTAACACGAGGGATGAATTTAGTCCCTCATGCTGAAAGATATATCAATAGGAAGCAATTTAGATTGGGCCACTTAAAGTGCATGTAATACAAAAAAGAGAGAGAGAGACTGAGGAGTAATGCTTTAAGGGTTCATAGAGGTTGATTTGTGTAAGCTACTGAGGTTGTAGCATTGCTGTCCCAGGGGAAAGTTGGGAAAATGGGAAATTGCCTTTTATGGCTGAGCCTCAGGTTAACAGGAGAGAGGAAAGTAGTTTTAGGATTACTATGTAAATTGGCAGTCTTACAGGCTGCCCTTCCAAGTTACACTTCAGTCGCACAATGGCATCTATTCACCTCACCCTCTTCCCCAATTATCCGGAGACATGCCCAGCTGCAGAGTTTACATTTCCTTCACCCTCTTCCTTTTTCACACAATGCACCAAATAATGATGTTGTCTGAATTCTGAAATCTCAGTTGGGATTGGGGAAGGGATAGAGGGAGGTGCAGAGAAATTGGTAACTCGGTTGTGAAACCTTGTTGCTTTGTTCTTTAAAACTGGAGGACCTGATGGAGCACACACAAGAGAACTTCTCATTGAGAGGGTCATTTTGACTCGCTTTAGGTCTCAGTATGCTTCTGTGGGCTCATAGCAGGGGAACTGCATTATCCTCTGAAGCTGTTAATGAGCCTTGCTAAATATTTTTGGAGCTTTGGGCTTTGCCATAGTGATAGACTGCTAATCTTGTCAGAAAGTGAGCAGTTGTTTGCCCAGTGTAAATTGGCAAATGAATATTTTATTATTTTATAATGGGTGGGAGGCATGTGAATGGAAGACTTGGTCATTCAGAGATTGCAGCTGCTTTTCTCTGGGGATCTCACATTGTGTCTCTCTTTGGCATTTCAGAATAGCTGCTGGAAAGCTGCCCTGCCGTAGCCACTGACGCTATGGAAGACCGCATCCGCTGGTCTAGGCTGTAGGATGGTAGCGCACAGCAAGGTGTCAGCAGATAATGCAGTTGCAGCAGACCCGAGATGTCTACTTGACCCTCCGGCACGGGATCGTTCACAGGCCCGAGGCTACCACGGCCCCGGCCGGCCCAGCACTGTGCAGGCCCACAGCAACACGCACTTCCGAACTTTTCGCTCGCAAGCGGATTTTAGTAGCATCACTCGAGCAAGCAGCCTGCTGGATGCCTGTGGCTTCTACTGGGGACCTCTGACTGTCAGTGCTGCCCACGAGAAGCTGAAGTCTGAGCCCGAGGGCACCTTCCTCATCAGGGACAGCACACAAAAGAATTGCTTCTTTGCCATCAGTGTTAAGACTGCGACTGGGCCCACCAGCATCCGGATAAACTTTCAGACTGGGCGTTTCAGCCTGGATGGCAGCAAAGAGACTTTTGACTGTCTTTTTAAGCTGCTGGAACATTATCTAAGGTCCCCGAGGAAGGTACTGGTTACCCCCCTGCGCAAAGTCCGCGTGCAGCCCCTGCAGGAGCTCTGCCGGAAGAGCATTGTGAAGACTTTTGGAAGAGAGAACTTAAACCAGATCCCCCTCAATCCTGTTTTAAAGGACTATCTGAAATCCTTCCCATTTCAGATATAAGTACAGCATTAACTGCATAGGGACGCATGAGAGATGCGTAAAGAAATCCAGCTTTCTGGGTTTTTAAACATGTTTGACAGTGAGCAAACTTATTTTTGTAGCAATTTACTGTATTTTGGGATGGAACTTGAACACTTGACTTCTTATGTTTACAAAAACTGTTTGCACAAACCTGGGGTTTTAAAACCCTGGTGTAATTTTTCTGCCAAGCAGAATATTTTATTATTTTATAATATTTTTAATGATATTAACATAATAAACTTTATTGTGAAAGTTTTTAAAAAAAATAGCATCTCTGTTTTTAGTTTTAAAGGCTCTGGTACGTATCCTGCTGCCAAACTTTAACTGCTAATTGAGTGTGTAAGTACAGACAATAGACAGGTCTCTGTGTCCTGCTTTAGCCTGTTTTAGTGCTAGTCCAGCAGAGAGGATTCCTGCCCCAAAAAAACTAAACTAGAATGATGCAAGGAAGTAGAAAATGTATGCAGGATGAATCTGCCACAGAATCTAGCTCTCCTCTAAATCCATGAGAGCAGGAACAGTGTATTAAGACTACAGTGGTGCACAGTTTTTGAAAGAGTGAATGGAACCCTTGGCTGAGTTAATTGCACCGACTCTGGCTTGCCTTATTTCTATTAAAAGCTACAAGGCTCTAAGCAAGAAGAGGTTACTGTCTGACATAACCAAACCACATGAACGTCGGTGGGGAAAAGTAAAACTGTCCAGAAATGCCATTCACACACTTTAAAAGGCCATGAACACTGTATCATTATGATGCATTGGGGGAAGTATAGCTTAGTTCCCGCATTAAATTGGCATACACAAAATGGCAAAGTTGCAGACATCTTTAGACTTAAAAAAAGGTATTCCTTGTCTTAAATTCCTGGTTATCTCCACAGCAAAGACTTGATGTTTTTAAAGAATCTATGACTTAGCTCCAGGACAGGATGCAGAGAACATAAGCCTATGGTTTTGCAGCTATAATTTCTAGTAGCTAAACTACATTCAGAGAAAGTTAAAATACATTAGACTGTTTTGTAATACCGTTTGTAGGAAACTGGTGAAGGTACTGTTGGATTTCAATCTGCTCATAAAATGCAAAATGAATGCCCCATAGAGCTGTAACTGTGAATGAGCTGAGATGCCTAATTTGGCAAAATGTCACCTGCATTATGATAAAGTGATTCTCCCCTCCCCCAAGCATTTACTGAAATCCATGAAAAGCTGACTTAGAAAACCAGCTGAACCAAATCACTTCAAAGAAGGCATAGAGTCTTTCACAGAAATGTACCCTATCAGCACAGATCTTACAGTAAGTGTAAGCAGTAAATGAAGTCAACTTTAGAGTTTGGAAGATAAAAGGTCTCTCCTCTACTGTAATTCACATTCCTTTCAAAGCTAAAGCCACTTTAAAGAAACATCGAGTATGTGTTACAGAGTGTTTCTTACTGAACAATTTGTTTAATATCATTTACTCTACAAACTCAGCTCTTACATCATCGATGTTTCTTTGGAATAAATAGGTTTCTGTCTTAAACATGACTAAGGATCACTCACAGTGCACTGGATATTGTGAAAAAGGGAAAAAGAAAGAGCATACAGGCAGTATCATGTGACCCTTTACTCTCCAGCTTCCCTAAAAATGTTCTTTGGATTGGGCCTGCCTAGCAGTCTCCCATTCCCTTGTCAGCCACCCCTGGCTGAGAATAGCAGATGGTATTTCTTGTTAATTCTAAAGCTGGAATTAGTTGTGAAATGATGCATTTTCCCACACCAGCTGCAAGGATATAAAGTGGGAAAGTAGTGAATGCTGTGCTATGCAGCAGGTACGAGAGCAGAGCAAAACAAGACTGCCTAAACGTGAACAGCTTTAAGAAGTTAAATTAAAAAAAAAAAAAAAAGAGAGAAAAAAAAGTTTGTAGGGTGGAGGCTGCCAAACTGGTTTGCTGTCAGCAGAGATTGTTATCCTTTTCCCTGTCCTCTTTTCCCAGCCCCACACTGTAGTCTCTTTTAACCCTTCAGGCCCCAAACTAATGACTCTTGCCTTGCTATATAAATGAGTGCCCACATGGCAGCATTAGTGGTAGAACAAGCAAAATGTAGCTTAGCAGGTTCTCCACTACCCCTGATAAACACAAACAAAACTAGACCTAGATATAAAGGTAAGGGGCTTCCCACTGAGATGCATGGAATGAAAAACATAAGGATTGAGCCCACTTCATTTTCTTCCTGGCAGAAACAAACCTTCTTTTTCTCTCTCTCCCTTTTACTGCTTTAGTGTAAGTTTAGGAGAAATGATCCATATCCTCCCACATGAAGTGCCTAAATCCCTTCATTTTGCCTTTAACATGAAATGCAAATGTGGGGTAACTCAGAAAAAATATAATCAAAACTATAAGTAAGGACAAGAACGTCAGATTTGTAAAAAAGTTCTCTAAGGAAAGAGGAGACAAAGATGGCTTGTCTAAGAGCTAATGAAGGGCTTTCTGAAATACCTGCTTACCTGTGTGCACTGATTTAATGACTGTCACATACATCTAAGGGGCATAGCAGGAGTCTGTTGAAGATTCCTGTAGTAATTCCAGCTGTCAAATCTCTCATCTTCTGTTTAATGAAGTACCAGCAAGGTCAAATAGGGAATTTGCTGTATTCTGCACCTAAAGCAACAGAAACATACAACAGTGCAGTGATTTTAATCCTCCCTGCTAAATAGTATATGAAGAGGGGTGTTTCCAGTCCCTCCCCTCTTGTCCAGCTCTTTTCCTCTGACCTTTTCACTCCTGGCTGTGGCTGGAAAGTCAAGTAAACAGTCAATCTGGTAAAAGACTATAGAGGAATTTGAGCCATGCTCAGGAGCAGAGCAAAGCCACATTTTCTGAAGAGATTGCGATATTTATAGTTAGTGGGGAAGGGACAGTATTAAAGTAATACCACTTGTAGCATGGCTGTGTCACTCATGAGGACCCTGGGGGTCTCTGTCCCACAGAGAGCACCACGGTCTTACCTGGACACCGCCCAGCCCTGCTCCTCTGACTGTACAGGCAGCAAGACTGAGGCTTCTTTGCTTTTTGAAGACTGAAACATACATTTGCTTTCACAGTAGGTTAATTTACATACCATGCTGCAGCTGTAAAACACTTGCTAACGAATAGAGCTAATTAATAGAACTGTAGCTGTTCAGAAAACCTGGTTAATTGAGCCATGAAGAGTTACTGAATGCTCAGTAGGAGCATCTTGAATGACAGGCATAACCTTACCCACTGTGAAGCTGTGGTCACACTAATTCTGTTATGATTGAAGTCATTTACAAGAAGTGAGGCTTCAGCTGCAGTCAGCACTGATGCTATTTTCAACAGTCAAGAAAAAAGTGTCCCCTAGGGCAACACACTGACCGTATCTAGCCATCAATACTCTTCACCCAGCTTGTACTTAATCCTCTATTGAACAGTGTGTCCACCTCCTGAACCTTCTCCTTCAGATCCAGTGTCAGCCTTTCTGTTACGCTGGGCTGTCATTCAGCCCCTGGCTCTCTTTCCACCCCTCCATTCGTGGTGCTGACAGCTGTGTGAGCAATACATTTATTCATTATTTCCAGCTTTGAGACAAAGGCTGTGTAAATGTGTCTTAATTCAGACTCCACATTGCTTTCCATGCAAAGTGTAAGCTAACAACTGCATGTGCAGTAGGTTCCCAGGATATTTCTCCCAATTGCAAAGAAGCATTGTTCAAGACTTCATTGCCACTGACTTGTCTGTTGTCATACTTCTGCATAGTACTCAGATCCTGTCACTGTATCTGACTTTTTCCTCCGCAGCTGTTTTTCAACATAGCAGCCAAATTTGCTACACCTGGGTCCAATTTGCTGTGTCACCGTGGAATAACAGAAACACAGGCCAACAGAGAGCATAAAGAAAAGCACAACTTCTCCCACCCACCCCAACATGTAACTCCTGCTCAAGTGCAGCAAAGCAGCAAAGGCAAAAAAGTCAGAATATAAACTCCTGACTGCCAGGTAGGCGAGTCAGCCACATGCCAAAAGTATTTCGCCTCTGTCTGGTCCTCAATAACATGCTTTGGATGTCGCTACTGAAGACAAGAATAACAGAGATGCTGTTTGTGCATAGCAAAGCAATTGCCCCATAGTCTTCAGCTATGAGAGGAGCAGATATTGTGAGGATGGAAGAGCAGCCAGAGTAAAGCAAATAGCTAGCCATGCCACAAGCCGCATTTGCTCTGCTTCCTTCATTCTACTCCTCTTGATAATATTAGCAAGGCAAAGTAGGATCACCTATCTGTTGTCATTTTAATCTCAGTTACAGGTATATTTCTTGAAGCTTCCAGCCATGTAGAAGAATGACAAATCCAGTCATCACTCTTAAAGAGTTCTGTCTCCTTCTGTGAATCACTACCGCCTGCCCTGCTTCTGCCTGTGAGCACAAAGGTTCATCTTCACTAACAGAGTTTGGGTTTTTTTTGTTCTCTGCTGCTAACCAAAATAAAGCAACTGTGAAGATTTGGTTTTCTTTTGCTGAATAAGATCCATTGGCCACTGTGCAGTGCTTGCAGGTGTGCATAATCCCTATGGAATGGCTGTGGAAGTAAAGTTCCCAGTGGTAAAAAAGGGGAACTTCCTTTACCTGTTTTTTTTTTTTTTTTAATCAGAGGCTTCTTATACACTTATCTATTGCCAAACACTTATTGCTTCTTTCATAGAAATACTCATTAAATGCCTCTTTCTTCCCAACGTAATTATTTCCTTTTTAGTTCTATTCTTGTTACAGGAAAGTGTTACTTGGTTTAATCTTAACAGTATCCTTGTTTACACCTGATTCTGAATTCTACAGCCTGTAGTTGTATATACTGAATACAGTGGGCCAAAATATGCTCAGGTTTACAGTGAGCTATTCCATTGCAGATCCAGAATGGTGCTGGGATGCTCAAGAGGACACTCTGACCCAGACACCTGTGCACTCCCAGCATTACATGGGCTCAGGACATACACAGTGTTCTTGTTAGCTTAATGCAACTTGTGGATCAGATCTAGTAATCGTCAGTGGGACATTAGTTCCACAAAGCCCCTTTATTTATATTTTACAGCATCTTTGCATGTCATAAAGATATGAAGGCTAGAAGACACCAATACATTCATCTAATTTGAGTTTCTTTAGATTAAAAAAAGGCCTCAGATGTTTCACCAGGAATTTTCTGTAGTGCAGAAGTTATTCCTGCAAAGCACACAATCATGCCTGCTGTGTAAGTGAACCTTGTCAAAGCCAGTTATGTGTAATTAAACTTTGTAGAGTTTTTAGGCAGACATCCAACCCCAACTGAAGGATGTCAAGACTAAAGAATTTGCTGTGTTCTTCCATCAGTTAACACACTGGCTGCATTACAATGCAACTTAGCTTTTCCGATCATCAGTATGTCCAGCCAGTCACAGTTCTCTTTCCATTTTGGATTACAATAGCAGCATTGCATGACTGCAGGTGGAGAGGGAATAAAGCCCTAAAGTAGATGATGGGACATTTTTTCTCCTTACCTGACAGAATAGGACTGGCTTCTTTTATGTAAGGTGAGGTGGTTACCACCCAGGACTCACTGAGCTTGGTAACAATAGAGGAAAGTTTTGATCATCAGTCTTAGTCGAGCACACTGGGAAAGGAAAAGAATCTGAAGTTGTTATAAATCAAGTTCCTCCGTCTCTCGGGCAATTGAAATGCAAATAGTGAAGCAACTGTAACTACTGTACTAAAATAAGATGCCACACAGGCCACACAGACAAAAGACCTGGAAAGATGCATCCAGCAGGACAGGTAAGTAGGATAAGTAGTTTAGGCCTTTACTTAGATGCTGTCAATTAGATGCTCTTGAAATTTCTGTGCTCTGTTTTAGCTGCTTTTCATAGTATAAATGGACATCCTGGCTCTGTTAAAAAAGCACACAACTATTTAGCCCTTCCTAATTCTACCATTAACTGGCCTCCTGATACACTACTGCAGACTTTGAGTAGCAGAAAAGAGATCAGTGCTTTCAATAGTCAAAACATAATATGCACACAGGTGAACATGTTAATGACGAGGAAGAACAAGAATGAATTTAGTAGCAAATAGGAAAAATAATCGCAAATTTTCAGAGGAGACAGTAGTAAAGGGTGGCTTTACTGTGATGACGCTTAGTGGCGGTATCAGCACAAGCAGAGAATAGGGGACAGAGAAATAGCTTTAGAAGGAAGGCACAAGTAGGATCACAGCCATTCTTTAATTTGGTTACAATGGTCCCAGGTTAAGTCAGGACAGAGTGAAAAGTTACCAATGCACTGGCAGATGAATACGTTGTCATTGTAAAGGAAGCCTCTGAATTCAGTTACCTTTCTCTTAGACTGAAAATCTTTGATAATTTCACCAATTCCTCCCATCTTTCACGAAGTTTAAACTGAAAATGAAGTGCTCTACCATGCTGGTCTAATAGGCACCCTAGAGGTAGCATTAGCACAGGACAGCCAGCAGCTGCATGAAGCCACAGGGGTGCAGAGGAGTTCCCATGGATCCTGAATTGAAGGGCACTGCAAGACACAGGGAGAGTATTGTGGACCCATTATTTCTCTTGGTAAACCTACTCTAATCACAACATTTACACATGTTGTGGGAAAAATAAAAATGTAGCCATATTTAATCACAAGTTTATCAGATCAGAACATACAAACATCTGGAGAGAAAGCTCCAGTGAAATCAATTTCCAGGGAAGGTCAACTTTTCTATAGATAATATTATTAAATAACAGTAAGTATCTTTTAAAAATTAAATCTAAGAACTATGGCTGCATCATGAAGATTTCTTACTTGATAGAGCCCCAGCTGAATTACAGGTTGAGGGTGACGTGAAACCATACCTACGCTGTTCAGTGTTGAAACTGATAGTGTGTATACGAGATCTTGTGCAGTTTCCTGCCCCCGTTCCTTCCAGCTCTACAGAGTATTTGCAAGTCTCTCCGTGCCCTTCAAACTGAAAATGATAACTGTTACATGTTCACCCTAACCAAACTTTCCCCAAATTAACTTCCCTACAACAGAAACTCTTTATTATTGGAATTTGAGTCAGACTGAACTTTTAGACTGAGATTTTAGGTATCCTCTCTGGATTTGAACAACTTCTGGTTCCCAGATAGAGCACTGAAAACAAAAGTAAGCATAAAATATTCTCCCAGAAACATTACATTTTTTACATTACGACTTGACTAAGGCTTACAGAGTCCGTAACACTCAGTGAAATAGTCTCTTTTGGTTATTTCTTGACCTGCCTGTATGCCATCATTGTTCAGGCAATCTAGAGAGATCTGGAGATGGAGTTGGCGTATCCTATAGACTCTTGACACTGAAGTAGCATAAGTATGATCTCTGATGCTATCACTGGCATGAATTTGAGCGGTGTATATGCTACACAAGGAGTAAGGCTACTAGCTACTTTCTAAGCTGTACCCAGATACAAAGCAGTAAACTGTCTTGCTAGACTCTTCTGGCATGTATTCTACATACACAATCTGTTCAGAAATAGTTTTGACAAATACTTCAGAGGTTATTTTAGGTTTTCTATCCCTCCCCAAGTGCTCTCACCAGATAAGTTGTTCACATCAGCTACTTTCAACAGCTGAGTTAGATGCAAATCAAAAGCTTTCAGAGGCAGATGCCTAACTGCCAGGGGGCAATTAGATCTGTAAATTAGGTGTCCAAACCACATTGTCTGAAAGCTTCCCCAGGTCTCTGCTGGATAAAGTGAGTTATACAAAGTAAAATGAAGCGAGCCATAAAGACTTTACAAGTAGTACATAGCAACTCTTCCTGTTTAAGACAAGCTGAAACTACAGTTCAGTACCTCAAGCCTTTTTCAGCCATGAAATAGGGTTTGCCTTTTCAAGTAGAGGGATCTTCTTTATCTAATCTCACAGTTACTCAATAATTATGTGATTAATGGTAAATCCATCACTGTCCTGTGATTGAATGTACCACGTCTAAGTTACAATCTTAGGCAAACACAGGTCTTTTTGTTTTGGAAAGCCAGGAAGAAGGGAAAAGCAGGAAAATCATGGTTTTGTAAAAACAGGAGAAAATACTTGTCAGAATGTTTGTAAAACTGGCAGCCAACAGAAGCTTTTTGCAGTCAAGGCTGAGAAACAGCACAGCAGTCCAGAGCACAAGCTACATTCTTGTAGTCCACAGCTCTGCAACGTATCATGCAGTTATCCCCTATATGTCTTTGGCATGTGCCATATCTGTATAATTTTATGCAAAGTAAATGGTGCCTTTCTTAACGGCAACAATTTCAGTTCCAGTATTCTGGTATACCCCAGTATACCCCATGCCCAGCATATTTGGTAATGTAATTTCCATTTTTATACAAGAGTTTCTGGCTGATGTAAATTTTCTCATTACTGTTGTTAATAGAGCATATGATTAACCTGCTTGTTCAGTGTAACTTTGCTATAGTTTTCCTCTCTACGGACATTAATTACAAAGGTCCAGGTGTACAATGGCTTTTACAAGCAATATTGTTGTTATAATTTGTCAGTTATGCCAGTGATTCCTCTTTCTAAGTTCCTATTCAGTAAAAAAAGAAAAAGAAGGGGGCTGCCATAAGAGAAATCTTAGACCTTACAGGGGATTCATTACTGGCCCAGAGGGTAGAGCTGTCTAAAACCGTCTCAAGTCTTATGCACAAAATGTTTTATAGGATTCAGTATGCTGTTGTACATTGGGTTTGTATACACTTCCAACAATCCATATGTATACATCTGTTGCTGTAATTCATCAGCTCACTGTAAAAAGCAGTTAACTCCTTCCTGGAGTGGACAGCTGAAGCAGCAGGAGTCTAGAAGAAGGCTCAGAAATTATATGAGTGTTTGCACACAGGGACAGTGATTCCTGGGTTTCTCTGGCTTACTTTAAAGCCCGAGAAGCCAGACACAGTAAGCATCTCATGGGGTGGTGGAGATGTTCTTCTCGACCAGCCTGTTTGTCTTGAAGGCCAGACTGACTGTCATAATGGGAGTCCAGGTTAGATTGGTAATTTAGGGATGTTGTTAAGGGATGGATTTTTCAACAGGCTGCAGTGTCATTTGTCCTTGGGAATTAGATAAGAATATCTCACCTAATTTGCATGGTGCAGCTGTAAAGGTCTCAAGCACTGGTGAGACTTTAAATGCCTTCAACTTTCTTACAGGGACTGAGGACTTTAAGCTTAGTGCAGAAGGTACTGGGAACACTCGATATCTTCTAATATGCAAAGTTGCCTTGACTTTTATGAATACAACCCATGCACATACTGGTCAGAGGGATTTTCTCTGGAGTCTAAATGCAAATAAAGGAGGACAGCCTTTGTTTTAGGAGCAGAGAGAGAGGAGTGTGAAACAGAAGGGCCTACTGAAGCTGTAAGGCACAAAGGATGCTCCAGTTAACCACAGAAGTACTTGGGATAGGAAAAGAAAGGAAAGAACAGAAAATTCAGCACTTCAATGCAGTGCTACTGAAATGAGGTTTAGGACTCTGAACTCCAGACAAGGAAACTATCTCTTGCCCTGTGATTCTGGAATCTTGCATTATATAGTTTGTACAAAATATCTATTTGTAAATAGTTTGAGTGAAGCATTATATTTCACTCATGAACAGAACCCTTTCTAAAGCATCAGGAACCCTTAGTTTCATTCTGGACTCTGCCAAAAGATTGTTCTATATAGCATAATACTTTGCCTTGTAATCTCCCCCTAGCTTTTAACTGTATGGGTAATTTAGATTGATTTTTCACAGCACACAACAGAATGTACATCATCTGTTTTTGACCATTAGGCAACACTGCCAGGGTTTCAGTAACAGTACTCAGTAAAGAGAGGTTTGGCTTTTTTTAGTTCATTATGATCTGTTCTGTCTAACCACAACAAATTCCACATCTTTCTGACAGTAGGATAAAAGTTTCTTGCTTCAGACTCTGAGTCTATAGACCTCCCCATGCCTTCAGTTCCTTCCCGTGCAACAGGTGTCATGCTCTAGTCCTGGAAGATTTACTGTAATACACACTTATATTTAGGAAGAGCCTTTAATTCTGGGGAATAAAAATACAAAGGCCTAGGTACCAAGAAATATTTGCTGATTATTTTCTCATATGTCCAATTGCTATTTTATATCTACTTTTAAAACAAATATGCCTAATGAGGAAGAAGTTGTCCATGTGAACTGCACAATCTGTACTGCGTATCTTTTTATTATGCTTTGGAACTAATAAAACCTAGGTAATCTTTTCCTCATAAGTGAAATTTATGCACTGTATGCAAAATCATACATAAATTCATTGCCAAGTTGAATACAATGACTATTTCAATCACAGATACTGAAATAGATTAGAAATTCCAAACCTGCATTAAAATACACAAGTGAAGAGTACAGGTAAAGCTACGTCAGTATACTAGGTATAAAGTGAGGACTACACAATCCAGGGGTGCCTATCTCAGCCATCCATATTATTTTCTCCTTGCTCTCCTACATATCTCATTTGCTTAGTAATTTCTATGCTATTTTGAGACAGTAATTTTAAAATGCAGCACATTTCACATCACTCCAAAACATGTTTTGGGACTGGAAGCCCAGGTAGACAGGTTTTAGTAGTGATGTTTCTACTGGGGAAGAATAGACTCTTCTGACTCCTTAAAGTTTAAATTACCATAGTTAATCTGCCAGACATGAACTTCTGATCCAAGTGAAAGGAAAAGCTGACTGCTGCATACAGTCTACTGTAGTCATGTATACAAACCATTATCTGTTAATATTGTATACAAACCCATGAGAAGCCCAAAGGCAATTGCAAATTAACACTAAACACCACCCACAGGCATATTCCAAGCCGGTATAAACAGGCTTTGAGTGAATTTAGGAGCACATGTGTAATCCCACTATCTTGAATGCTGGCCATTAGTGGAACAAAATAAAAGTCACTGCAGGGCCAGCTTCAAACAAATCCCTGGGTTTAACTAATGGCCAGCAGTCTCCAGGGTTCTTTACAGGGCTTTATTCAATCTCTAGTGAAGTCAACAGAAACCAAACTGAGCTAAAAAGTAACCTTGAGAGAAAATGTTTTTTCTCTAAAGGAAAATTATGTGTGAAATCTGGGAAGGCTGTAGCATGTCAGAAGAGATTGGAATACATCCTAGAAGGCTGTGAAATTTTGGAAGGAGGTAATGCATTTGAGAGCGCGAGGGAAAATATTTGCTTGGTTTTGAAAGTGCACAGAGGGAATAACAGCTGCAAGGGCATACAGGTGGTTCTCACAAGTTCTCTTGCCAGGTGTAATCTGTTATAAAAAAGGAATCCCAAGTGCAGAAATATTCCACAGCTAGTTTGGAACTTTTTACTCCAACATTCAGATATGTTACATAACCCAATACAGTCCCAAAACTGCTCAGTTTCCACCGACAACAGTGAAGGCCTGAGCCCTTATTGTGGATTTGGAAAAGCCACTTAATTAATTGCCATATAAATTACGCTACTGTTGGTCCCACTTTTTAAACCTTGAACTTATTGCAGGACACTTTTAACAGCCTCTAGTCCTTGAGCTGAAATGAATGCATTCTCTTTTATTCAAACTTAATCCACATTAAGTGCATGATTTTGCAATTAAGATACTGTGCTGATTGTAGAGGGAAAAAAAGGAGGGGGAAGAGACACCTATTAACCACCTTCATAAGGCAGTGTCTTTTTAAATATCCACAAGCAAAGTATTTATGAAACTTCCCTAGCCTGAGTCATGAAGTGTTTATGTAGCACGCAGATTATGAAAGTAGCTTGGCCTCACCAGTTATAAAACATACAGAAGTGGCTGAATTTTAAATACTCTCTATTGAGTTAGGTGGTCATTATACGTTTAGATTAGGACAGCTTTGACCAAAGTGGAGCTCTGGAAGTTCCGTAAAATAGCACCTTGCAAACTTGTTGCAGAATCTAAGAGGTTTGACCTGTGGAGACCACGTGTCACCTGTCAAAACAGAGTAAGGGAAAAGAAACTGAACTCAAAATAAGAATAACTTCAGTCTACTCACTTTTACTTTAATCTTTTGCAGGTCTTCCTTTTTCTTAGTTGCATAATGAGAAACACAGATTGTACAGTATGTCACTCTAGCTCAACAGGCACTGGTCTCCAAACAGAAGAAAAACAAATCCCTTCCTCTTAATTCAAGTCCTCCTGCTTCCCATGATTTCCTGTCCTCCAGCACAGTTCAGTTCCTAGGAAGAGTTGCACAATACAAATACACTGTTGCCTGTGCTAACAAAATAATTGACCTGCCATGAAAAAGCTGGCATAAATATTACCTCCTCTTGGTAACTACTAAACAGATAAATTGCATGTGGTAATGCTGTTTGTTATTAATGTAATTTTAAAGAGACATAATGCTTACAATAGAACAGCCAATGGCCTGTTCTATGCAGAGTGTATAACAAACGGCACATTTTACTGTAAAACAACTACACCAGAACCACTGCAGATAAAGAATATATTTTACAGTCACAGTCCTCTAAATTTACCGGTCAGATACAATCCTGCAGGAAATTAAAGGCTGAGAAGGGGAACAGAGCATCATCAAACATTACTTACTAATGCTATTGATGATGGAGGGGTGGAACAATCAGCTTTTCACTGAACTTAGTTTCTGCTTTACAAATCAATTCCGGTTTTCTGCTCTGTATGGTTCAATATTAAGAGGCTTGAGGAGGATGAGCTAGTCAATATTCCAAATGTGGTCCAGTTTTATTAATTTTACTGTAAGCTTAAATGAAAGAAATATCCTCATATGATCAAGTTGGAGCTCAGACTTGCAAATATTGGTCCTGCTTCGGAAATTCTCCAGTCTGTGACCTCTGCTTCAGCCACTTTAGGAAACAGAGCTGATAACCTAGAAGCAAGTCCAGGAAAATGAATTAAACATCTGGAGGCTTAAGCATGCACAGCAGAAGGAATAAGGATTTAACAATGAATAATTAAAATCCAGAAATAATTTTGGAGCAATGACTAAATGACAGGATTTCTCAGGTGCAGGGAGCAATCAAAGCAGTAGGTTGCAGACCTCCTCTGCTCACCCAGAGAGATGCACTGCTGTTTGTATGGCCTCCACAGAAGCCTCTGTAGTGCAGGACCTTCACCTCTGAGGGAGGCAACAAGGACTTGAACCAAATCTTCTCTCAACACTGAATGTGTTTGAAGGAAGTGCTCTGGCTACTAGACTATTGGGGGAAAAAAATTAAATGTTTCTTGGCAAATATAGCTACCTCAGGACTCTCATGTTTGATGGTAGAATGCTGTGAAAGGGCAAGATCATCCAGATACCTAAAACAACCATCTCAAAAGAGCATGAGTACGAAAAGGAGAACTTTTCAAGAACCGAATACTTGCATGAATGTCTACTGAGGTTGGGGGAGTTTTGCTGTTGATCATAGAGGCAGCAAAAGCAGGACTAGATTGTGTGTGCAACAGGCTTACACAACAGAAACTCTCCTTCCTAGGACTTGTCAAGAGCCCTGATTTCAGTAGAAAGGCTTACTCACTGTATAATGACCCATCAAATAATGCCACCTGGCCTGGGCTAATCAGATCTGACTGTAAAGTTCCTGCCCGGCTCTGTCAGTAACAGAAACAGGATGTTGGTAGTTGACAGGAAGTTCAGGTGTTAAAGTACAAGAAAGTCAGAAATGCTTCCCGGCCAACCCTTGGGTTTGCACACAAACAGAAAGGGTATGACCTAATTTAGGAGAATCAGACTGCAGATCAGGGTATTAGTCTTCTATTTGCCACCTCATCAACAATAAACTTGAATCTGGTTGCTTTTATACTTCAGCAGCTTGCCAGCGCTCAGATGTTTAGAGGTTCTGTTCTGCTTTTTAGCACGTGATGAGTAACACTGAGATTTCATTTCAGGATTTTGCTCTTTCCTTTGTTTTATTTTGAAAATCCCAAAGGAGATGGCTAAAAGCCATGTCATATCTGGCTCAGGATTTTCACATCTGATTATTAATTCTCTTGGAAAGATGATTTGCCTGAGACTAGTACTGTTAGAACAAGCTTTTTTTAGTGTTATTGAGGGTTTTTCCTTCTCTTGTTCTGCTCTTCTATTTCACAGAAGGCTCTTTGTAGTCCTTTCATTCTTCAGTTCATACATGCCTTCCCTAATGCACAAGGAACTTCAGGCTTAGTTATGGTAATTTGGAAAACTGCTTTGCCATATGACTTAAGAACGAGCTATTAAGCCTCCCATACTGACAATAAGGCCCCTTCTTTGAAGTTCTTGTTTGTTAGTCCCCACAGAAATACATCATACCTTTATACCGTTTCATGTTGACATATTTTTGCTCTGTGGCCTCATACATTGCTACTGATGACTGTGCAATCAATCTGATCTGCTGTGACCTGTGGGTCATGGAGACTTGCTCCCAAAAGTGGAACAACTTCTTATCTCCAAGCTAGCACACAGCAGCCTTGCGTCAAGAGCTTCCTTGATGCCAGAATTTGGTGTACTGGGAGAACACCTTGTCCCATGAAGGCCACTGCTCTCTCTTGTCGATGCTGGAAAAGGAAATCCCACACCAATGACGCTTAAGAATTTTACCTGCACTCATACAGTCTGTGGGATGGGAATCCCCTTTTTAAAAAACCTCCACTGGCTTCCGAAGTCTAAAAAACTGCTGCATTGCATCCAGGCAAAGAAAGGACAGAGTGACAAGATGACCACCCTTCTCCCTCACCAAGCTGGAAAATCTGGAGGTGAAAGGGTCATGCCCTCACCTGTAAAGAAGGACTGGGGGATTTCCCCCTGCTTCCCAAGGAGGAATCTATAAGGATACTATTGTGGCATTTCCCTATCTGTGTGTCTCCTCCTGTGGGATTTCCAAAACTGTTGCTACACAAGTTGTGAAATGTACCCTGTCCTTTCAGAGAGGGAGGGGGCAAGTGTGGACTTGCTGGAGCTGGATGACAGCAAAGGACAGAGGTAGGTACACTTCCTCCCCATGTGCCTATACTGGCACCTGTGAGAGGTTATACAGTACAGGAGGAGCTGGCTCTGAGCCAACCTACATTGGCTCTCAGCAGACACTAGTCATTTTGGCTTGATAATGGTGTAAATATAGCCATCTAGCTACTGGTTGGCAAGCTTGAACTGCCTGCCACGGACATAACTTCTGATAGCAGGAGTCCCAGGCACACATATCAGCTGACACACGGCTGCCAGTGACTGGCAGAAAGCAAAAGAGAGGAGGTAAGTGTGGTGCAGAGAGGCACATGCAGACATGTCATGGGCTGAAGACTCTTCCCGCATCTGGTGAGGCAATGGGAATATACTCAGGTGAGAGTCAAACCAGAGATCGCTGGAGCTGTTTGAGAGTAATGACGGAAACATTTATCATCGGGAAGGTGGTGCCCATTCACTCATGATGTTGCTATGTGAAATTTCCATGATTTTCCTTAAAATGGTGATTCGACACATTTTGAAGTCCTTAGTAGGGCAAACGCGTTTACTCATGGGAAGTGAAAAAGGCTCTCATTTTATCCAAGGAGCTGTAAGATAATTCCTTTAGCCACTCATGCATGGTGGATCCTGCTCCTCTTTCTACCTATACTAGATAATTCTTTCCACTTCCCTCCTAGAGTTACATAAACACTACAGTGCCTTCAGTACGTTCCTGTATCACACATATTGTGCTCCAAACTGAAACTGATAAGAAGGTAAAAGACACTCTGAAAAAAGAGGCTCATCCATACCATTTCCGTAATCCCACACAGAAGTCTTAAAGGTGACCTGAAAGACTTAATTCAACTAGCTTGACCCTCAACAGCGTGGCCAGTATAACCTTTCTTTGAGTTGCTCTAAATCAAACTGTGTCCTCTCTCAGCACATTGGTCAAGCCTAGCAAGTAAAACCAGTCCCAAGCTATATTTTGCATTCCTCAAAGTGAATTTTTCCTCAATAAAAAGCTCTTTCCTGTGAGCCAGTAACTGGAAGGCTGCCGGCTGTATGTTTCGTGTGATAGAAACAATGTAGGCAGGATGTTTTTTAAACAACTCAAGAGTGTGGTGTCACAGACAGCTGAGCCAATCCAGCAGCTTCCCCCCACAATTTGGCCTTTCTCTTTCTCCAGCCTGCTCCTGGGCCACGGAATCCCACCTCATCCTTTATGGTGGTTCTCAAACCTTTCCAGAGCCAAGATAACTTGCTGCCTTAGGGAAAAAAATAATAATTCAGTCACGTCACATTAAGGAGCTAAAATGACTTTAAAAAGCATCTACGAAATGTCAGAATTGGTGCAAAACAACAGGAGGAATATGTGGCTGGGATAGATTTCAATTTTTCAGATTTTAGGATTATGGTTGTTGTGCTAACCTCCACATTGTTATAATTAAAAAACACCCTTATGTATTCCAGACAGGGAGAGCTGCTAGGATGCACCAGCTCCAGTTTGCCTACCAGATCTGGCAAATCAGTCATGCAGAACATCAAGGAAAGACAAACTTCTCAATCTAGAGTCACCAAACAGCTATTGCAGGAGTTTGGCAGGATCACACTGGAAATAAAATGCCGAACTGAAAACATGTACCCAATAGCTGAGAGAATCAGTCATACAGAGTCTGTTAATAACATGGCAGGCAGGAACCAAACAGACATAAAGTGATTGACTTTGCTGCTTCTGGCACAAAAAGAGGATGGCCTTACAGATATGAAAAGCCTGCTGAAGAAAGAGTTGAGTGCAAAACTTTCTCTCCATTAATTGACCAGGAAGGGTAAGTTTAAAAACTTAAATGCTAAATTTAGATTTCATTGGAAAACAAAACAAAACAAAAAACCAGCCCAAACCCAAACCAAAATAGTTGCAGTTAAGGCTGAATATTTACAGAGTAAAATAAAAGACTGACCAAGATGTCACTGATTAATCCAAGATCATTACACATTTACAGTGAACTGTAATAACAAGCAATTCAGAATTAAGACCTCAGGTTTCCTCAGACTTTTTTAGGCAAAATTCCCATTGAAGTTGCTGCAGAAAGTTGACAGCGATTGCAAAACTGAAAAGGATCTGAGTTTTTGCTAAAACATAAGAAACCCCTTTTGCACAAAAAGTAATTGAGGGTTTGGAGAAAAACAGCCAGTTTTATTTGCCTAGTTACATCTTCTACATCAGGTCAGACTTAATATGTCGTTGCATGGGTAGGGCCATCATATGTTAGCTTTCCAGAAACTAAGTTCTCCTCAGGGGAGGGGCTGCAGCTGAATAAGAGCCTGAGCACCTGATCCAAAGGCCACTGGCAATGGAGAGAAAGTTTCAATCATCTGTGGAGATTTACATCTCAGAACAGGAAGGAATAGCAGAATCTTTTTCGAGTGCATGAAGAATTGAAGCCTTTTGGCCAACACCAGGCACCAGAAGGCTTCTTTCAGATGACTTATACATACAGACCATCAAAGCAAACATACAGCACAATACTGAGTTCTTGGAAAAACGGGAAGGAGGAAGAAAAAAGGAAGGAGGGGGGGGAACAACAGAAACTTTTTTTACTTACTGGAATCCAAAATCATATTCGCAGAAAATGTGGTTGGTTACTATAATTTGGAATATGATTGTTGTAATCTGCCTGTTGGTAATTCCCTGAAAAGAAAGAGCAGGCTTTAGGCTAGTATGCTTTTATTTGCACAGGAGCTGTTAAATCCTTTCATCTTGCTGCAGGATACATTTTAGAAACTTTGTCTTTCTCAGTGTTTGGAACATCCCTGAAGTAAGAGAGTAGCACCTGCGGGATAGACCCCTGAGGGCAATAGTCAGTATCTCACTGGAGGGCGTTCTTCCCCAGGTAGGGAAGCAATAGGGAGGTGTGGGCTGAGGCTGGGTACCCGAGTCTGCTGTACTTTGGTTACTCCTCCTGGTTGAAGAAGATAGCATAGATTTATGAGGGCCAGAGGCAGAACAAATGGGCTATCACCCAGCCCCCGTTAGCTCTAATTGAGCAAAGCAATTGCTCTGTCACAATACGGTCTTACTTCATCTCAGTGCAACCGAATCAACCCTTGTAGGGCTGGGGCAGGCCAAATTAACTTTTTCACCGTTCCTCTGAGTAGCAATGTACTTCTGTGACACAAAGATCCCTCATGGGATCCTAGATGTGCCTCTGCGTATCTGCTTGTAGCAGAACTTCATATACCTGGGCTTTCTAAAGGTGCTCCAGATGTAGCGTGTGCAGCACCAAACAACTCAGCCCTCCCAGGAAACACCAACGGGATAGAAGACGGGGATTTATTTGTGCTCATATTTTTGCAAAAAAACCCGACAGCTTAATCTGTACTAGAACCAAGTGGTGACTTAAAAATCTGAAATGAAAGACAGTACTATGGTACATCAGCAAAATGTTCCCAGGCACAGTTCTGGGGAAATGACTACTCAGGTAGTTAAAATATTTTAACTGGATTTGCACAGCTATTGTCAAATATGCTCAAAAAATGTTTGAAGAGAAACATGCAACATGACACATGCATGTTGATGTTAGTTCCAGTGACAGGCTTGAATTGTTCTGAAAATACTGTACCAGCAAAAGCTGCTAAAATACTTTTAGTTACATGGGGTCAGCTCAACAAGAGATGACTAACTTTCAGTAAAGCACCCATTTAGTGAACTGAGCCTGGGATGTGTTGTGCTTTTGTAGTTCAAAGGGAGCGTCTCTCTGTGCGCGTTCGGCTTTTAACACCATCCCTCCATGTGATTAAAGAAAGCCACAAGAAAGAGGTTTCTACATTATTATCTCTTCCTGGAAAACAAACCTGACTGTTTCCCCGAAGTTTGCTGGTACAGAATTATGCAGCTTTAAAGGCAGCCAGACATTTTGGCTGCCCATCCACTTGCTTTCCTTGCAGTTGTCATTATCTCTGTTTTACTTTACCTGGAACTTAACAATATCTCACTCCCTTTCGTCCTAGGTTTCAGTAACTCTTCAAAATGAAAATCAATAGTGTTCCTTTTACGCCAAGGTACAGCCTTTCAGGTAATCACGTCATATTGTGCAGCAGCTGCTTGGAGCCTATGCAGCAGAAATAGCCCTTGGATGAAGAGTTTCCAGTAAAGTAGCTCCCTTTTTCTAGCATTTCACTGTTTACTTGTGATATTGGTTTAGATCAACATTGGGTTTTTATGAAGTGATTCAAGTGATATGTTAGTGGCATGGCTAAGAAAACTCAGAAAGGCTTTTTTTTTTAAAATTACTTCACATTAGAGACTCTAAATAAATAAAGATCTCATGAGTCAGTGGATTTCATTCCTGTCAAACAGCCATTGAATTAAAGCGAAATAACCTCAAACCTCTCATTAGCAGAACTGCATATGTAATTTCAGTTTCTGTTTTGCTATTAACAGGCTTGCAAATGGGTTATAGTAATCCTACTTCTTTTTTAAGAAACTCATCATCATGACAGATACGTGAAAGGCCTCAGGAAACCCCCCTCCTTGTTCCCCCAGAACTGTCAGGTTTGCGAGGAAGAGTTGGCATTGCAAAAGTCTGGACATAATTTAAGAAATTTTCTCAGTAGATAGGGCCAGAACCTCCCCCACTGAAGATTTGGGGCAGTCTCCTTGATGCAACTGGAGCTGTGCAGACGGGTGGCCCAATCCTTCCCTGGAAGCACACAGCATGAACTCAAAGAACTGAGCACTGAAAGTGAATGTGCTACGGCTGGTAGTTCTCATAATCCAAATTATTTGAAATATCAAATACCTCAGAGACAAGCCAGGTTCCTGTTAGTACTGTGAAGCTGATCTATGTATAAAACTTCTCAGGAGTTCACAGTATAAGTGACACGTGGAAAAGCTGAAAGTGGCATATTCTTAGAAATACAGTGACAGGTCTGGGGGAAGCGGGTTGTGGGCGAAGGATTGCGGCAAGGCAAATTGTTGCATTGGTTAGTCTTGGGTCTTTTTTCAAAAGAAAATTTAGCTCATCTGCTTTTTGAAATATTACATATATATTTATACTTATGCTACAAATAGGGTGATGGCTTTACGGTGTATTGTAATACTATAATATAAATGTAACTAGTTGCCCCTCTACTCTGTCCATGTAAGACATACATGGGCATAACTGTCCCCCTGCTCTGTCCGTCAGACAAAAGTCACCCTGCTAAATAGTTCTTTTTCCCTACCATCAACAAATGTGGACTGTTTCCTTAAGTTTTACTTGCTTCATCTGTTGTAATCACAGAGTAAACTATCAAGAGCAGAAATAGCAGCTGAAGATGGGAGTTTTCATCCTATTAGAAATGTAAAAGATCCAAAGCTCTCCTTTAAGAGACTCATTTCTTTTAGTAAGAATAATTGAACTTTAACACTGCCACAACACAGTTTGTGATTAAGCTATTTTGGGTAATCTTTAAAGATTTCTAACAGGAAACTGTTGTAACTTTCCTTTTCCCTCAGAGGCTTCTGCTGTCATGTAGAGGAAACTTGGGTTTATAAGCAGAGACCTAAACCGATAAAGAGCAAAACCAATCCAAATTTACAAGTGCACAGTTTGGCCAAGAGGCTGCCTTCCATACTGACAGACACCCCAAAACCTTCACCATCATTTCCAGGCTAAAGACTGCTCTCATTCAATAAATTGTACTGTAAGAAGTTCTGGAGACAACTTTGTGTACAAGTAGGGTCCCAAACCCCAGCGAAACTTGTCCTTATTGGGACATGTCAGGACTGCACAAACATAATGTCACATAATTCACATAATGTCAATGAAACCAAGGCCTGCTGAGAGCTTGGTTGCAGATTTTAGACACAGCTCTCTCTCTGTCAGGTCTGTAGGGTTGATAAGGAAAAAATACATATTGGTCTTGGTCAGAGAAGTGGTTCGTGGGCTTTCTTTTCCCTTTAGAGCACAGTCGTGTTCTATAGGAATGGTCCAACTGAAGATGTGTGAAAGCTTTGCTGCAGCTGCATAGTGACCTCGCTATAACTCTCTTTATTGCTGATATGAAGGATCAGTCAGCAGCTGTGTCAGTCAGCTTGCATTTTAAAATTTCTTCCTCCATACACCCCCAGCCTGGTCTCCCCTCATTCCAGAGAGCTACAACTGGCTTTGACCCAGCTCCTTCCTGCTTGCAGCTCCCTCCTGTGCAAGCAGATACCCTCACAACATTGGCACTGCTGCCGGGAGATACCAACTCTCAAACAGCAGCAGCTATGGCTACACTACCTGGGACTACGTTTCCTTCCCTCCCTTCCTCCCTCCCTCCATCCTTCCCTTTGGCAGTCACAAGCTGGGTCTCTCTTCATCTTCTATTATGGTGCTACTTGGCTGCCTAGGTAACACCTGCTATTTGTTGGGCTTTCAATGCCTTCTATGGGAAGAAATGACAGACCAGAACCAAATGTCCTGCAGGCTGAATCTGACTTACAAGTACCTTTACTATTGTAGTAGTATTTCTGTAAATCTAGAGCAGTAAGGCTGTATTCTGGATGTGGTGTAGCCATTCCAGATATGGTATAGCCACTTCAACTCATCTTTCCCAAGCAGATGGGAGAGGGTTCAGGCAAGTGTGAAGACTTGAGAACAAGCGAAAGAAACAGAAAACTTCTCTTTAGCCTACATGTAGGCTGGTTGCACAATCCGGTACTGGAAATACACAAAATACATATAAAGCTAGCAATATGTAGTAATAAGTCACTTAGTTAGGTGTCAGTTCATTCAAACCAGAATTACTCTACAATGCCCACAATCCATTAGAGACAGAGTAGCTTAATTGAAAACAATCTGGTGAGAGAATGATTTAGCCCAGAAGTATGTGGCTGATGATCAGGAGTTCCAGGTCCCAAAATAGCTCCATTAAAGCTCTGTAAACTAAGTGAGCATCTCTCCTGGTGTTGATTTCTGCAAAACACAGAACTCTAAAACCACCTCAGCTGGCAGCTTTCTAGAACTGTGATGATCATTGAGAGAACCGATTGATACAAATGCTGTTTTTCCTCAAAATCCAGGGGGATTTTAAAACACATCCAGATACAGGAAACTCCCTTAAGCAATAATCTCATTGCAAAGTACTGATGTGCTGAGAATTCCCCCCCAATGCGGGAGATAAATGCAACATAGAAAGTAACAAAATGTATCCCAATATTCTGCAGCCTAGCCTGCCTGCGGCAGAGCTGAAATGATTTTTGATCAAAACTTTTAAGATACAGATTCTAAACTGAAGTCTTTAACCAGGACTGGAGTCCAGCTTTCTCCAGATAGAGCTATTTTCATCCCACATCCAAAATTCATACCTTATTGAATGATCTTATCCAGTGCACTCCAAAGTCCAAGCATTTTCAGTAAGTGCCACCTTCACTAATGTTCAAAAGCTGTTTACATTTGACTTATATTTTACTTTTTTTTATATATTCAAATTCCCTGTCCTAAACACACTCTCCAGTTACCCATTTCTGGAGATCAATATGTTCGCTAGTTGGAGAGAGGATTAAGCACCAGAAGTGGTCAGTAGTGGAACAAGGGTTTGGTTTGGTTTGTTAGCTAGATGGGGAAAAATATGTCTTCTGTGGTACCGACTCAGTGTGATGAAAAGTGGCAGAAGATAATATTGGTCTTCTTAGGCCGTTTCCTGACAGGCTACTTCAATGCTACAATAGAAATGACAGGAATTGGCAACAGCTAGAGACACAACCTGCATCTTAGCAACAGATAACAAGGTTCAAAGGTGGACTACAGGCTTTATGTTGATTGAGTATAGGAAGAAGGAAATTATTAATCGTTAGAGGACAGAGTGTTTCCTTTAAGCCGTGTTACCAGGAATATTCAGAAATGTATCGCTGCAATGCCTTAGCGCTGAGCCCATCAGAACTCATGCCACTCACCTGTTTTGGAACAGGAAGTTATTTACCTCAGGTTATACCTTTGCACAAATATCCTGGCTCCTGGGCAAATTCTTGAGCCAGGTGGACACTTAAACCATGCCGTAGCCATTCAGCCAAACCAGCTCATTGGTGAGATGCAGAGAGTAAGCTAAAGGGGGCTAATTCTGGTTGGCTGTTCATTCAGAGGTACATCTACCAGTTGTGGGCTGAAACTCCTCTTGACTACAGAGCCCTTCCTCTCCTGAACGAATCCTCCTGATGTAGTAAATACTAACTAATAGTCAAGACAAAGAGGCTGGAGGAGAGATTAAAGAGCAATAGAAGAGTAAGCAAATTCAACAGCACCAAAGGAAAAAATAATTTGCACTGAGCTTACTAGTTTGGGAAGATGTCCCAGAGGAATAATGCCTATCTAGTAGTCAAAAACTATTGGAAAAAACCAGCAGGAAGCATGCTGGAGAGAAGGGGAAATCCTGCCGCTATGCCATAGACAAGTTGAAAATAATTTCTATTTTCACTCTAGGTTACACTCTGTTAGTGCCACCCGCTCCTACTGACAAAAACACACAGAATTTCAATTAGTAGATTAGTATCAAGACCACATTCAGCAGAAAACCTGCACAAAGTCTAGTAAATCACAAATTGAAATGACTCACATGGTAAATACTCCTATTCACAGCTTCCTGAGTATGTTTAATATAGGTGGATATTTATACTTATATCTGACAGATCTGAATTCTTAGCCTGCTTATACTTCCTTTGGAAAAACCTATATTTATAACGGCTTTTTATAGAACATAGTCAATGAAACTAATATACAGTACTTTTAGCTAACTTATATCTAAAACGACACTGCTTTAATATTTTAAGAGCAGGGGAAATGCGCACAGGTCCAGAGAAGCAACAAAGAAATGTTTAAAGACACTGATAATATGAAAAAGGAAAGATCTGACTTTGGAGTGTCTGCAGTGAACCCCAGAACAAAAAGCTAGAGGTGACTGAAAGAGAGTATCATCCAGATATGGCCCAAATAGGGGTGAGAAGGAAATAAGGAAGAAGGTACAGAAGACATTGCACAGACAAGGAAAATGTGGCTTCCAGGAACACAGTTATTGTAAAGCTATTATCCCTAGTTTACTTTGGCATTTTTACTAGATACAGTTTGGTCTGAGATGAGAAGAAATTCGCTATTAATTTGAAAATACTCAGTAAGATGTCCTATCTATGAACCCTACAAGGCTCCCATTCTTCTGCATTTATTTTAGTATAAACATTTTCCTATTTTATTATTCTAAAAGTGTTCTTTATTTCTTTTAGTATAAAAGAAGAATGTATGCCTCAGAGTCCTGGAAGAAGGTTAACATAACAGAACTTTTCTGTCACTGGGGCCTAAACTTTACAGGGCACAGGCACTCAAACAGCCCTAACCTTGGGCTGGGTTTTAGGTAAGTGACATTTCACAGAATCTCACAGAATCTTCCAGGTTGGAAGGGACCTTAAAGATCATCTTGTTCAACCGTCAACCTAACCGACAAAAATAGACACCCACACAACATACAAGGAGCATATTTAAAACATTCTGGTGGAGAAAACATTATTGAATATCAGAATGCAATTAAATGGATTTCTGGAACGCTATGTTGGGTTGCTCTGAACTATATCAGAAGACAACGTGTATACATCTAAGTAGGACTTTAAAGTGCAATTGCACACAGTAGCCTGCTGAGGTTAACTCAGTGACATCTGAAGAACATGCTCTGCAACTAAACTTCAGAAGTAAAGTGCTAAGGGCTATTGTTTTAGGATAAACCTAATGACACTAGCAAACAATCCACTGTTTATAAAGCTTGTACTCTTTTGTTGATACTAAGTGTGGAGAGCAGGCATTAGGCCTCCCACAGTGAGATCACAGTTGTTATGAAAGGCTTCATCTATCCTAGAACCTCAAGTCTTATTCTCAAGCCAAACTGCTTCTTCAGTCACGAGACTGTGATCTAGCAAAGGGCAAGTCAGAGATTTTGTTGTAGGTGAAAAGAGAAAAATTTCAGCACAAACTTGTCATTCACCTGGGACACTGCTTTTTCTTCAGCTTATTGCTCCCAGCCTTGTCTCCTAACAGCTTTGTATCTCATTGCTTCCACATGGCTTTAACCTGGGCCTAACACAGCAACAAAACAAAATCCACCCTGTGCCCTGAGAGGAAAAATAGCAAGTAAACATTTAAACCATTTTAGTTGTCTCAAAGATAAGAGTATATCAAAAGTCTGTCTACATTAAAAATACATTAAGTCCTTCCTGTCTTCTAAGTCTTTGACTTTCAGCCTTACGGACCTTACGAAGTGACAATTCATAAAGACAACTGCAGGAACTGGGAACTGAAGCACAAACTGTTCTATGAGGTCAGCCACTACTAATGAATTTCCACATTAACTTTTGGCTAATCAAGTCTGGTTTTATACTGCTACCATTACTCGGTCAAAGTACTTACAGCAGTATATGCCCCAATATGGAGTTCACTCTCCATTCCAGTCAGAATTAACTGTTCTAGCCTAAAGCACCTCCAGCTCCGTGTGTTCATAATCATCTGATGCTGCTGGACTCCCTTCATTATAACCCCACAATCACGAACAAGGATTTCTGCCTTTAGATGGACACCAGCCTCTATCCAAGAACAAGATGTAGAAACGAAAAGGGGTTACAGCTTCATACTTGTAAATACCTCCTCTTACACAAGTATGCTTCTGCTGGAGTATAGCTTTTTCCTCTTAACTTTTGGTACCAATTTGCTTAAACTACAGAGCAAGAGCTTTATACATGCAAAATTAAAGATGAGATATTATCTTTGGAAAAAAACCCCACATTTATTTTCCCACATCCTGGGCAGCTGCAAGATCACTTACGTGTTATTAACAGCCTTTCTACATACTTCACTTTCAGGCTCAACCATTCTGGGAGAATACCTTGTTTTAACTGGCTAGTGTCAGTCTGAGCGCCCAAATTTTCTCAATGCTTCTCACTCCTGTGTCCCAGTCCTAACTGTGGCAGAGCCCGTCATTCAGAGAACATTTCCTTCACCACCTCCAGCACCGTGTATCTGCATCAGTGTGGAACTGATTTTTCTCTTAGAGGCTTATGGTACCAATGCAAAGCTGTTTGCACATCTGTTTACAATGGTGTTCCATACGTCCTCCTTCAAGGTGATCCAGAAAATCCCAGAAACTAAAAAGCACTGGGTAGCCACCTGCTGTCCTAGTGTTTTCCAGTGCATAAGTGCCTTTGTGGCATGTACAGCAGAATATCACCTACAGCGAACCCAGACTGTTCCCAAGTTACTTAGAGCTCGGCTGGTACTAACGGGAACTTCAGCCAGAAGAGTACACTCTGTGCAGGCAACAGCAGCTTACTAGATGTTACAGCACTCCTAAGAGATAAGGTTAAAGATATTATATGTGTTGTGTGCTAAACAATTTTGTCAAATAGCTTGCAGGAAATTGTTGATGTATTCTCTTCCAGGAATGTTTCCCGGGAAAAACAGCTGGCGATTCAGACCAGAACACTTCAAGGCTGCCTCCATATGCCAGCTGCAGCTTTGCTAAGTAGCATAGAGAGTAAGAGTTAACTTATATTCATATTTACAGTGTGTTTCCACATAATTAAAGAACTCTACAGAGGAAAGGCATTTGTGAGTAGGAGCAGAGTAAATTCTGCAAGCAGGGCTGACTCTTAGGAGTTAAAACTGAACCCACAAGCTCAAATGTAACTAGAGAAAGCACTCTAACAGACACAGCCTGTCCTGGTGCCCACTCCCAAATGATACTAGAAAAACTCAGTCACTTTGCAACCCCAAATTTAGGCAGTACTTGCTGGTTTTAGACTATGTTCTCTTCTCTCGTATGTATTTTTAGTGTGTGCAACTGCCAAAAATCTGAGGATACAGAAAATGTATCTTCTGCATCTGCTTCTCTTTTAGCTTGAATGCACTGGTAGGAAGAAATTAACTAGTCAGCTGAGCTAGAACTCTAAGCAGCTTCTCTGCACTACAATTGCTTTTGTGGTCCTTGCTGTTCTGTGTTTGCTTTTTTCTCAGGTGATGGGAAGGAAGTGAAAGGAGAGAAAATGTAACCAAAGGGGTTTGTATTGAGTAGCTGTTCTTTCTCTTTTTTTTTTCCCCACACCATCACAGCATGAGATCGTTTCAGCAGCGCACTCTGAAAATTGTAAATCTTTAGGGTAACAAGAATTAAAGTTTCTGCAGACCTAACTGACAAGCTTAGAAATGCTATCCTGCAGTATGCTGCACAATGCCAGAACCATTGTGTCTTACTTAAGTGCTGATGCTCTGACAGGTGCAGACCATTTTCATGCCTGTGGTCTAACATACATGAGCTAGATTGTACATTGCTAAAACGGCACAGCGCCTACTGTGGGCACTGAACTGTGCAGCTCTCTCGCCTTTCAGGAAGAGGTGAGAGAGCAGGGAGTCCTGCAAATGCCTCCACAGTGAGCAGATGTATGAAACTGTCACCATAATGATGACTGAGCAGGACCTTTCCCTTGGGTACATCCTGTACCAAAACCCAGAAGTGTATAAGAAAACTAATAACCAGATATCCTGTTATTTCATCTGTTATTCATGAAACTGAACATTACTAGCACCTCAACTTACAGAGGCTGTAAAACCAATCAGTCACTGAAGTGGAGGGTGAAGAGTCCTTCCCTTTGTAAGTCAGGAAGTTCCTGTAGGAAAACTATGCATGGTAGAATCCAACCAAGCAGAAATCTGCATGGCAAAAGAATTTGTTAAAGCTGTGGGATGAAAAAATTGAGAATATAAATGTTGTTGGGTAAAAGGCAGCATGGATGAAAATAGCAAAATGGTTTCAATTGTGCTAATCTGCAGTTCCTGAATTGTGCAAAAGCAAGCACAGCAGCATCATGTGACCTCAGATTTGAGATGCAATTAAAAATAGGACAAAGCAAGGAATGAGAGGGAAAATATGATGGAATGACCTTGATGTGTCTAAACACTAAACAAAACAGGGGAGACTCAGGAATGCTCAAAATCTCTGAACTGCACCTAGAAATTTATAGGATTGAGTAAAATTGTGAAACTTTACAGTTAACTTTGTATCCTGCTGGCAAACATTTTTTTTTTTTTTTGGTCTGGAGTCTCAGACTTTATGGTTTGTATTTGCCAGCTTTTTCTCCTTGAGGAAAACTTGTTTTTGTTTGGGGGATTTGTTTGTTTGTTTTTGAGAGCAGACTGAGAATTTCGTATCACTAAATATTATGAATCCATAATAAAACTGAGAGACCTGGTAACATTGCCTAAGCCACTGCATCAGGCAGATTTTCTGCTGAGCGTTGTGCTCACCCCCTCACCCATTCCTTGTGCTTTGCCCAAGTTCAGGTACTCTCGCCCAGCTGCAGCACGCTGGGAACCATGTGCCTGATGATGCTTCCAGCTGACCTACCCTCACAGAGAGAAGAACCACGGAAATGGTTTGCTGCCTACCACCTCTCCCACCTGCCACAGCTTGGAGGGCTGTTTTGATACAGGGAACCTTTCTAGTGTCCTCATGTAGCGAGGACAGGAAACTGCTGTGAAGCAAAGAGGAAAGCACTCAACATCCTCTGTCACTCTCTTCCCCAAAACAGCAGCAGTCCTCTGGGAAGAGAGGGGTTAGCTGCTCTCTGGATGAAGGAAGCTGTGGCCTGTAAAGAGAGGGGTATTAAACTCCAGCTCTGATCCCTGTGGCTGCAGATGTTGGACCAGCCCTTGCCAATTAAAGGGGCTGGCCAATTAAATGACACAACTTCCTATTGCAAAAGAGTCCAAAGGTTAAAAAGGAAGGCAAAAGTAACATAGGATAATAGCACTGCGCAAAGCCAAATCCTGCTGTAGCCAAAGTAAAACTTAACCAACTTACAGTCTTCAGTAAAATCACATTATTCCACTTTACAGGTTGGTAAGTCACTGGCCCAAGTCATCCACTAGGTCAGTAGTAGACTTGAAGAATGAGGTACTAATTAAATACAGTCATGACCCTGATTGATCTGGACACTGAAGAGTCTAGGTGTGTTTCACCTCAACTTAAAGCATAATCTAACACACTTTGGGGCATTTATGTCCCCAAAACGCTTATTTCTCTCCACTGACTATAAAGGGTACACATGTCCATGCTATAAGTAGCTAATGGCCAGGTAGGGGAATCTCTACTCTTCTGCATCCCAGTGTCCAGTGGTCTCTCCTACCTCAGAAGCAGGCACTGTGTGATGATGCCAGCTCTTTCAGCTGCACTTTTTGAGAAGGAAGGGAGAAAGAGGGTAAAAAAAAATATGGAGGTAGGAAGAGGGAGGCAGTTTCCAAGAATAAAACAAGGAATCAATTCAATTGAAGGAAAAAACCCAAAGAAAAAGTAGCCTGAGGAAAACTTGGCCTCTGAAAAACAATGGACCAAGACAAGGAAGGAAAATGTGGGTAGGAAAGGCATATGGTTTACTTCAGTTTTTGTATTAGAACATGTGATTTATAGAAATTTGAATTTCCTTTCAAGGGAAAGCGCTATTCCTAACAATGCCCTCTCATCTGAGAAGTTTTCCAAGCTTATGGCAAAGATGTGCCAGCATCCTGCTCCTTAGGTCGCCCCTCCCAATATTGACGATCCCTTGTTTTCTTTGGAAAGCCATGAACAGGTATACACAGAGCCGCCTGCTCTCTGCTGCAGCTGGTCCACACAAACATCCCTTCAGGTGATCTGATCAGCTCCTGGCTTAATGTATTACCTGGCAGATCCTCAGCAGCTAGTTTCTATTTTGGGGAAGAGAGAAGAATATTTTGTTTCTGCAGCATTTAAAACTGAAGTCTGGAATGAGAAATTCAGTTCCCTTTTTCTTAAGCTTTGAGGTCTTACTCGTGCATCAGTTATGACGACACTGGGCCCCAAGAGGAGACCTAGAAATAAGCCACAAATGAGTGGGGAGCAGCACAACTGATACACCAGCACAGCTGTTAGGGCTCTGCAAGGAAATCTTCCCTGAACGCTGCTGGAACACAGTCAGCAAAACATGGCACGTGTGACTTGAGGGCCTCCCACTACTGGCACTTTGTCAGCAAAGAACACCATTTCAATAATTAGCTGAAAGCAATTTTATTATTGCCCTGCAGCATGCTGCTGTGGGTGTCTCCTTAGAGTCACAAGTTACCTTCACTGATCACGTGTAGAGGCAGGCTTAAGCAAGACTGAGAGAGGATATTGTAAACCTCCTATTCCATGATTCCTTTTCAAGTTCATTTGCTCTGTTGTATCCTGCTCTCTACTCCGTGTCCCCAGAACTTCTGCTTTCACCATTATTGCTAATTTAGTGTTAGCGATGTAAGTTATCTCTTAATTTCTGCTTTTTTTTTATTTAATTGGAAAAGGAAATAAGTAAAAAAAAAAAAAGTGCTGCGCAGACAGCCCTTGAAACGCTGCATGAACTCAGCTTATGGAGCTCTGTAACTGTTCCACGCTCACGTGACTGGGATGCAAAAAATGTACTGCAAATCAACACCCTTATGCGTCACACCTCCTGGGTGCGACACCACACACACGCAAAACCTGTCTCAGCCTCTTCCTCTCAAGAGAAGGGTAATGCCTTAGCAACCTCCAGCACAGTCATATGACACACGTAAATCATTTCATGAATGTTATTCATAAAAGGCTCATCAGAGTCTCTGTGTCCTTAAATTACAATTTAAGGGTGGAGATATTATTTCATTAGAAGATAAATCACATGTTCTAACTTGATGGCAGTTTTTAAAAAGAAACTGCCCCAAAGCAGTTGGACCATCTGATTAGATATTTTCCTCCCGAGCTTACAGGCTGGCCCCAGAAATGAAGCTGCTGAGCAGAACTGAGCCCATGCCAAGTCATTGTTATGCCAGGACAAACACCGAGTTCTCCCTGCTCTTGACATAATACGTCGCTACACAAACATGACTGCTTTGCAAGTCTCTTCCCACCCCAGAGAACATCCTGAAACATCTGGGATCTCTATCACTGGGGCATCAAGCCTATTTCATTCATGTGACAGGAGATTTCTGCCTGTATTGGGGTGCAGGGAGTGTTCAAGCCCCTCCTTTTCCCCACAAGAAAGATTTATTTAGCTTATTGGTAAAGCATACTTAGAAATCTAAGAAAATTCTATTTTTTTTTCAGATGAACTAATTTATGCCCACACCACCTGAATTTAAGCTGACACTGTTTTCATTCTTGTGGATGAGGTTTGGAGCATATAAACATGCTTGTTAAAAATAAGGAAGAGGTCACAGTCTTTTGGGACTGAGTATCACAGAGGACCACTGGTGCATTGTTCCTACAGTTATTTGTGGTCAGTGGGTAAAATCAGCATCTTGGCCAGAATTCTTCATTTGCTGGGCTTGAATTCAGTAAAAAAATGGAGCTGGATTTTTAATTTGAAACAGGAGGAGGGAGTTTTTGGTCTTTTCTGCATCTGCCACAAATGAACCGTTCCCTGCAGACTGCAGCCAATGCACAGTGAAACCAGGATCATCCTCTGTGCCCTGCTCCAGACACTGCACTTCGGCAGGAATTGCAACTGCTGTGTGCCCAGCAGCCAAGACCAGCGCTTTCCTTGCTCAGAAGAGGTGCCAATAGGGGTTCAAAGCTTTGAATCACTGAGAAGAGTATAGAGTTAGTGTGGTAGATTTTTAAGTGCCTAATAGTAAGAAGAGGAAAAATGACTCATAGCATTATGTGTACACTCCTCAAAACTACAGCTTTAACTTGTGAAGTGTAGAGGAAGAGAAGCTTCATTAATCCTCGCAGTCTTCGATCCACTGTTTCTGGGAAAGGGGTCACTATCTACCTGATAATATGGAGGAAAGACGCTCCTTCCCAACCTTCCCTCCTTCTTCCCACACCTCCCTATTCCCCCATCCTCAAACCTGATGTTCCAGCTCTGCTGGGTATACTGCTGTCATGCTTGTCCTTGAATAACTCCAGTGAATTCAAGCAGATCAGAGCAGGCATAAATCTAACTCACTGGCCTGGAAGAGCAATATAGCTCCAGCATTCGTGCTCGGATGAGGTTCCCAGATGGGAGCAGCCAGGCTAGGCGCTGGCTGGACACATTTCTCCTCACAAACAATCCCAGCTCTCAGGAGAGGGGCTGAGTCAGTGCTGGCCTCTTGTCACACGATGGGAGGGGGCCTGCAGCCCTTGCACAGCTAGATTCTTCAGGAGCCAGTTTTTTGCTCTAACCTCCGTCTGCAGCTAGGTTTTTGAGAGAAGCAGCACAAAAAATCAAAGGACTCATGTAATCTTTCTTTAACCTGTCACTCATGCTCCGCAGCTTCTCTTAACAAGACTGACATTGACTTTTTTCTGCTGAAGGAAGGGCAGTAGGGAGGTGGTTAATGCACTGTTTCTCACTACATCCCAAGTTACAGCTGTATTACAAGCCGAAGACACTCCAGATCAGTCAGTAATTTGATGAATCATCAGATTCATTCATCATTTGTTCCTCAAGACCCTTCACTCTACCAATCACAGAGGTAACTCACAATTAAAGCCCCAGATTTGTCCTTGGTTCACCTTTTTTATTCAGAGCCTCTGCTCACCATTCACAGGATTTCATCTCTACCAGCATGTTTAGTTTCTCAATTAAGCTGTCACATATCCCGTGTTTCTGGGGGTTGAAGGCTCAATCATAGGCCATCAGTAACTTCTGACACCGACACACAGACATCATGGTTCATCCTACACATAACCACAATAAACCACTAGTCACTGCAGCCATATCTAAATGTCTTGGAAAAGTGCTGTGTAAATATCAATAAAATCCAAATAAGTATTCTATGTTTTGAATTAATATATCTCTTTTCAGCATTGGAGCTAGCACCTGCTAATCAAGTCCTCTAATAATCCCATCAAGTACCACATCTGATCATAGGCCGGGATCTGGTAGCACTTCAGAAAAATTCTGAGGCTCAGTCTTCCCTGGAAACTGAGGGGACCATCAAGAGCCAGTTTCCTACCCCTGGAAAGGTTCCCCCCTACCTGCGTGCCCAGCCTTGCCCGCATCTGCCCTTCCTCTTCCCAGTACCAACCATGTGCTTAGTGTAGTATCATCAGACAGCTTGAGAGAAAGTGAGGCAAATGTGCTTCCTCTGACCCTCACCGTCCTCCTCGCTGCTGGGACCACCCACCGCCAGCACTGCTTCTCCCTCCAGAAGCCAGGGAAGGGCCCCCTCTCACTTGCACACACAGACACACTCTTGCTCATGCAAAGCATATTTTTGCTGTCCCATCAGTCCATTGCTTCAGGTAATTGCTGGTTTGTGCCTGAAGAGGCCATTGTGAAGGTCAACACTCCTGGCCAGGTATATAAGACACTAAAAAATAAAGTGATCCTTCCAAAAGCCAGAGTCGGTGGTTAGGACTGTAACAGAAATCTCAGACCCTTATGTTCAATTGTCCTTAACACAACCTTTCTTCTGGTATCATTAGCATTTGCCTGGTCCCCAGACTTCTGTTAAGCTGGCCTCTCTCTGGTTATCTTCCCCTGTCTCTTTGAAACCATGCTGCTTTAACTTTCCACCTGCAAGGCAAGTTCTTTCCAGGGGAAGCCCTTGCATGGAAGCATGGCATTGTGTAACAGTTGTATGAAAGTGAAAAAAACTTTCTTTTCAGTTTACTTTCAAGCAAAATTATTTAACTTGGGACAGCAGTGTGTCACCATGTCTTCTGTTTTTCTATACATCGCTATATAACCTAACCTTAGATGCAAAAAACTTATTAGCTTTTGGGAGTAGGATGTTAAAAAAATTCTCCAGTGAATTCTTGTCCTTTCCCTCAGAAAGTTTAATTCATAAAATAAATGTTTCAGGTTACACATTTGAGCTGCTATAAAGTAAACCATAGCATGGAGCCTTGTAAAACACAACTGCTTGTTTTGTGTGGTGCAAGTCGATACAGCATGGTGTTCCCACAGCTATGCAATGCTCTCTTCTTACATCCCCTGCATGGCCACGGTGGCTGCACTGATGCTGCAGCACATCGTAAACGATTCCACTGAAGGCATTTCTGTAATTCAGTCTCATTTCCGAGAAGTGATCAGAATTTTCTATGGTTCCTTCAAGCCCTTCTTAAAAACCAACAATGATTTTAATAGAAATGTGGTCTTCCTACTAATATCTGACTGAGGTAGAAGCTCTCTGATGTGATGAGCAAGCAGTGGGGAAAGGGGAAGTGGAAGATGAAGACACCAGGGTGAAGGAGTGCACTGTGGCTGTGCAGGTGGCACCTTGGCAGGCATCAAAGGTCAGCAGTGACTGCTAACACAGAAAAGCTAAGGACACAAAATACCTCGCCTGCTGCAGCACTGGGAGGAGAAAAATGCTGCCTCCTGCAGGAAAGCCAGTCAAGGGCGCACTGATTCCCATAGGTTTCTAAACAATTTTAGTCTTTGGTTTCTCAGTTTGAGGATACAGCCATAAAACCACAATCGTTTTTGGAGGCCAGCAACTAGTGATGTACCCCAGGCATCAATACCAATGGCTTTGGTGGTGTTAGGTTAATGGTTGGACTCAATAATCTTAAAGAGCCCTTCCAACCTAGACAATTTTATGATACTATGACTGGGTCCAGTCCTGTTTAACAGCTTCATTAATGATCTGGATGATGGGGAGAATGCAGCCTCAGCAAGTGTGCAGATGACACAAACTGTGAAGAGGGGCTGATATGCCAGAGTGTCATGCTGCCAATCAGAAGGACTTCAAAAGGCTGGAGAATTGTGCTGACAGGAACCTCATGCAGTTCAACAAGGAGAGAAGTGCAGAATCCTGCACCTGGGGAGGAACTACCTTATGCACTGATATATGCTGCGGCCTCCCAGCTGGAAAGCAGCTTTGCAGAAAAGGACCTTAGGGTCCTGGTGGACACCAAGTTGGACGTGAATCAGCAACCTGCCCTTGTAACAAAGATGGCAAATGGTGTCCTGGGCTACATTAGAGAAAACACTGCCAGCAGTTCTAGGGAGGTGATCCTTCCCCTCTGCTCAGTAGTGGAGAGGCCACACCTGGAGCACACCTGGTCCAGTTCTGACCTTCCCAGAACATGGACACACTGGAGATAGCCTAACAAAGGGCCACAAGGTGATTAAGGAACTGGAGCATCTCTCTTGTGAGGAAAGGCTGAGACTGTTCAGCCTGGAGAAGAGAAGGCTCAGGGGGATCTTATCAATGTATATAAATACCTGAAGGGAGGGTGCAAAGATGACAGAGCCATGCTCTTCTCAGTGGAGCCCAGAGACAGGACCAGAGGTGATGGGCACAAACCGAAACAGAGGAAGTTCCTTCTGAACATCAGGAAACCCTTCTTCGCTGTGAGGGTGACCAAGAACTGGCACAGGGTGCCCAGAGAGACTGTGAAGTCTCCATCCTTGGAGACATTCAAAAGTCGCCTGGACATGGTCTTGGGCAACTGGCTCTAAGTGGCCCTGCTTGAGCAGGTAGCTTGGACCAGATGACCTCCAACCTCAACCAGTCTGATTCTGTGGTAACAATATCAGCCAGTAAGTAACACTAGCACAAACATTCCTATGCCTACTGCCTATCAGCAGTTGTAAGCCTAACTAACAGCTGCATTTGAGTGTATCCTAAGAAAAGAATTCTTTCATTGAAGTCCATCAAGTCTGAACAAATTTCTGTCTAAGTTGGAAGCAGGTAATGGAACAATATCTCCATGAACATAAATAGCTAATTTTCATGTACAAGTGGCAGTCCATAAACAAAAGAATAGCAATTTGAGCTCTGTTTTCAATTCAGTATTAAACACTTCATTCATGGCAAGGGCAGAATCCAAAAGCACAAAGTAATAGAAACTGAAACTAATTTCTCAGTCACCTGTAAACATCTTATTTATATACATATTTACTTTGTCAACCACAACAATAACCTTTCCATATAGCACAGCATCAAACCATCCTAAAGACAAAGAACAGAAAATCTGCCATGACTGGCAGCAGCAGATTTTTTAATTCTCAGTGCAACAGACTTTACAACCAGAAACTCCTATGTTGTGTGACTTCCCTTAGAAGTGGATGAAGGCAGAATTCAGAAAGGCAACTGATTTAACAAGAAGGCAGCATCCAGTAGACACTCAGGAGACAGAAAAAAACCCTAATGAAACACCTAAGTGTGTTTTACACCACTTAGAGTGCAATATTTAACAAGAAACACACTTACTAGTTGAAGTTTCTTGGGCTGGTAGGACATGGCACCCCTGAATCTCTGGTACACTAATATGTCACAAAGATGTCTGAATTGCAGTGAAATTTCTTCTTTCCAGGGTGATGAGAACTCCTTTCAGTGATATGATAAACTGCAAAATAGTAAGAACAATGTTAAGAGTGAAAAAAGCCTGCCTGAGACAAAGTTATTTTGAGAAAGTCAGTAAAGGTGGATCTACCAGAAAGTACTGCGAGTGCTTCTATCCAGACTTGCTATAGGTAGAGTTCTCTCTTAACAGAGAGAGACAGAGATACTGTGAAGAACCAATTCATCATGGACTGCTTTAATTTCCCAGATAACTGCTATTTAATAAATATTTCTGGCACTGATACAGCCCAAATATTTTTGTATGGTACAGTTAATATTTCTGTCAACTATTAGTCAATGAAACTTTGGATTTGTTTCGGTAACAGAAGTAATCTTCTGCCACTACTTTCAATCTCATATTGCTGGGCATCTTGCACCCTGGGGGTGGTTATACACAGTCGTTTCTTTCAGCAACAGTTTATCATCTGTCTTATGATGATTTTTTAAAATTTTTTTTAACCACAAGCTTTCACATGGCTTTTCCTCTCCCTGATCTTGCTTGGTGCAGAATTTTAGCTTTGGATCCCAAGAGCTGTATCACACCCACTCTGCTTCTCTAGTCTGTTCTATAGCATCCACGGCACAGCCTGGTAGCATAGCCTGCTCTGTAATGTACCAGGATAAATATGACATAACACTGCTACTTCCAAGAAAAAACACCTGCAGATAGTCTGATCTGGGTAGTATTTAATCAGGACAGTAATGCCTACACAGCACAATCCCAGCAGAATAGATGTGTGTAAGTGTTGATACACACCATAATTAGACCATGAAGTGTTTTATATCCTGATTGTATGTACAGTGGTGCCAAACTTTCTACAAGCTTCTCAGAAAACTGTTCTACTCCCAACAAATGCTTAGAGAGCCAATAAATGTAATCACCTTTAGAATGAACTTGATTTAAAATACAGATGAGTGCTGCCCAGGCTTAGAAGCCAAAAACATGCAAATAGGGATATCCGAAAGATATCTAGAAAAATTTGGATAACAAGTTCGAGCTAGTTTCCAGGGGAATTTCATCCAGCTGCTAATATCTTTAATGTGGAAATAGCTCTGCAACAAAAATAGGTCCTTGGGAATGGAGAGATCCCTTACAGCAGGGATCTGTGTGCAGCAGCAGGAAGCTGTTAGGCAGCAGCTCGCTAAGGGTGCAGCACCTACTCATCTCCTTGGGACACTTTCTGATCAAAGTGCTGCACAATCAGCACTTTATTAACAAACGCTTTTTGCAATTGTCTGAACAGTCTCCTAGTTTTTTAATCGATGACTTAATAAAGGACTAAACGCAGAAGGATGGTCACAGAGTGACTGGTTTTGAGGCAAGTTAATAGACTAGCCATAGTATAAAAGATATCAGTCATAGGACCATCAAGCTACTGTGCAGTAGAGAAACAGCCTCACGAGCCTGCACTGATTTACTGTGCAGTGTGAGGAACCCAGACAGTGCAGGCTCTACAGCGTTCAGCTGTGTGGTGATGCACTATGGTCAGCACAGAAAATTTCAAGCCACATAAACCTTAACTTGGCGTGAACTACACAGTTTCACTGATTTCTTCAACAAGAATCTGTAGCTCCGACTAAGTCAGGAGGAAGTAACTCCTGTTGATTTCTCAGGACTTCCCTCTGATACCGTAACAGTGTTCAGCATAATCGAAATTAAAGCTAGATGGGAAATTTTCTGTGGACTTTAACAGAAGCAGCTAGATCTCTGCTGCCATGCTGAAAGGCTCCTTCCTGGTAATGCAACATAGAATATCAAGTTTACAACAAGATACAGTCTGCAACAAGTTACCCACTGACTTTGCATAGTAGTTTATATCCACCAGTTTCTCCTCAAGAGATTATCAGAAGTAGGTTGATTTTTTTTTTCAGTGAATCTACTAAGCAAAGAAGGCTAAGGAGAGTAAAACTGTCCTAGTCAAGAGTCAAATAATTTTTTAACAGTTTCAACTGACAACTTTATACTCTGTGCTTGCCTGAACCAAAGCTATTCAGCTCTTAGGACACTAGAGAAACCTTACACATTATATGTGGAGAAGAATATGCTTACATAGACTGCAAATACATACAAAGAGTTTTATAGTATCTTCTCCAAAGGATCTTGTCACACCTCTCACAGACTCTAGACTTATTCATTATTTATCCCAAAATAGTGGTCTGGGGACGTACTTCAAACTTAAATTCATTGAGATAGTATTTGGTTACTGTTTCCTCATTGATATTTCACTGCACGGCAGAGATCTCAGCTAGGCTGTGGTATGCTGGATGACGCAGGTAAACTTTCTTCGAGAAGTTACGGGAAATCCTCTCAGAGTCTTTCTCAGTACCTTTCTGAGCTTCTTTGTCTCCTGATTGTTCTGCCCCATCCTACCATCCTCTGATTTCTTGCTGCTGTCTGTCTTCGTGCAAAACCTTCCCTCTAGTCAGCTTTTGCTAAAATGCTTTGTTGAAAAAAGAGAGATGTGCGCATATACATACCTCATATTTACATAGGCTGAACTGGCTCATGTGCTCTACTCTACAGCAGTCATTCATTCTGGCAGTTTCTCTCCCTCCTAAAAAGCAATTTGAGACAAATCCTTTGCATTATTCCCTGTGATTTCTGTTGGCTTACTTCCACTCTCCAAAATGAGCAGAAAAAAATAGAAGAAAATCAGCCCCTGCCTCAAAATTCATCCCCTCTTTTCTCCCCACCTCTGAATTACATCTGGAAGTACAATTATAACTTGTGAGCATCTGTGTGGCATTTAAAGGGCAGTCAGAGCCCAGGGAATGCTCGCACACTGGGAGGACGATTCATCCCCCAAGAGACACAGAAGCTTATCAGAGCCAGGAGGATCCTGAGGGAGACTGTAACATACACAGAGCACTTTATTGTATTTTGTGAAGAACAGGAAAATTTCTCCTCCCCCAGTCAATGCTTATACTGAGCTCAGCCTCAAAAGTGAGCAGGTAAAGTCTCTCTCTCTCTGGACAGGGATTGCAGTAACACTCAAGGGAATGCTCCTGTCTTTGCATTGCTTTACACAAAGGAAAAATTCTCTGTTATGGGCTTCATTTTACTGACTTGCTGGGAAGTTACAGAAAATGTGGCTTATTTTTGTTCCTTTCCTTATTATAATCAAGTGTTGGTCCTAGCTTACAATTTCCATTTAACAGCCACGGCTTTGTATTACTAAAATGTAACTGCATGTCTCAGCATTGTCCTTGCAGCATCACACACAATTAGAAAACCCTGAGCTGTACCAGCATTAACAAAGAAATCGGCTTCCTTATCACTCCAGGAAAAGCCTGTCTAAAATTCCAAGTATTCCCTGGCCTTGCCATATTTGCTTATCATGGACTGGGGATTTGGTTATAAGGCCTATACAGTCACACTTTATTACTTAACACCAATTAGGAAAAGCAGATTTCACCTTCTGATGAATCAGATACTACTTCAGTGTTTCCAAATGCTTCAGTTGAGCAAGTAATTACCTCCTCATTTCACAGAATGAAAGCAATTAGCAGAAACAGAAAGCAGATAGTCCCTCCTCAGAAACATTTTCTAGGGAATTCTGGTGATATTAACCAGAAAGGAGGAGGCAGCAGCAATGATTTAACTTCAAAGTCATGAAAAACTCTGTATTTTTACATTAACAAAGCCTCTGATGAATATATTCCTTACTGTTAAGGCCATGCACACCAGATATCCATCAACACTATAAGTGCCCTTCAGTTATACTGCCACCGTAAACTTCTAGCTCAAACGCCAAGTGGCAGCCCAGACCATCCCCCAGAATTGTTCACCTTCTGGATATGAGGAAGAGCTTTCTTTTTTCCAGACACTTCTCATCCCAGTCTATTATTTCCTTTTTCCGGCTCGTGTGAGTTCTGATCCTCTTCATCCTGGTGCAAACCAGAAATACCTTGGGAAAATACAGTGTAAGAGAAACTGGGGTAAATCCCACTGCTGTGTTCAAAATGTAGGCATCAGAGTATGAATGGTCAAAAGATGAGATAGATGGGAGAAAGGGGTGGCAGCTCATATAGCTCTGGCTAGCCAGGATCACCCTCTAGTCAACTCTAAATATAACCACCTCATAAAGGCCCTTTTGTGATATGGAATATATGGCCTCCTTGTTCCCAGCAGTAGCTTTTGTGTGTTGATGCTAGTTAGATGTAATCAGAAATCTAGTGTAATCAGAAAACCTCCACAGCAAGCAGGGCCTTGACTGCGTGGAAACATCTGCCATTGGTGTAAGGCTGCCTTCATATTAAGGGTAAGATATACAGGAGGGGGAACTGGAGATGAGCTTTACAGAACTCATTAAGGGTTTAAAAGTATTGGGCCATAAGTCATCGTATGGATATACTGATCTGATTTTAATACAAATACTTAGTGTTACCTTATTGGTGCTGCAGAGTTCTGAATTTTAATATGGGGCAGTGAACAAGGCATTCAAGTTCAAACAAGGACTACTATTTGACTATGGCCGAATCTGATTACAGCCTAACAATCAGCTTAATGTTTAGTGGTTTTCAATTTTATTTTCTTTCCTGGAGCACAGAAACAATTATCTAAGTTTACAATGAGCTCTTGGCTACATCCAAACTACTAAACCAAAATTATTTTCAGGCTGGGATCCTGTCTAAAATGGAGAGTAGGTTTATGCTATTCGCTACCTCCAAATTTTTCAAAATAATTAAAAAAAATAATCCTATAGTAATATCTAATTGAAAAACCAAGGTAAGCTTCTATGTAATAAAGGCAGACCAGAGAAGGTATCGAACTCATTAACTTAGATGTAAAGTATGCCTGTTTGAGGGCTAACACCATTGCATTATATCTAGGTAGAGAAGAGGAAAAAAAAAAGTAAAATCCAGCTGACTAAGAAGTAATTAACTTTGGTACTTCATCGTTTAAAACAGAAGGAGGCTGTATTCACAAAATCATTATGACCATTTCACTCTAATTAGGAGTTTCTGAATTCAAGAATCTTTAAAAATGCTATTGTTATGATCCTAATATCCCATGTTTTAGAAAAACAGCATAAACACACCTAAGAAAACAACAGGACAAGATATGGGAAAAGTAGTGCTTTTTGGATGCCCAGTTTGCCAGAACAGATCATTGCACAACGTCAGCTCCTAGGCATGGGCAAGTAAAAATACCTGCTATGTTTTCAACCATTAAATCAACACTCATTTATATTTTGTGGCCCGCACATAGACACAAAAATTCTCTGCTGTACTGTTTTTGAGCACAGAGGCAGCTACAATCTCATGAAAGACATCTTATAGCTACAAGTTAACATCACAAACCTCTCTGGCTTACCCGTTTTAACTTCAGCGTTGCAGCTGAAGCACAGAGTCAAGGAAGATGCAGGCTCAGACTCAAGCAGATGCAGAGTACCGAGAAGTGTCTACTCCCAGCACGTGGAGCTCACTGCACAGGCAAAAACTGAGAACTGCTCTTTGCACTTTGGCTGCCAGTTTGCTTGGCTCTTGTCTATCTGCCACAGAGTACCATCCACAGCTCTACAGAATCCCCAGTGATAAAAGGGATTGAGAAGTGCTTTCAGCTGCAGCATTAAAGTCTGTCCATGTCTGCTTATACAGGAAGATAAAACATTCTCTGTTCCTTTCCCTTTAAACAGCAAACACAAGACAGTGAGGTTTTTGGGTTTTTTTGTTGTTGGTTTTCTTTTTCTTTTTTTTTTTTTCTTTAAACTAACATTAGACTTTCCTTCTCTCAGGAAAGCTCAGCACTGACTTAGAGCCAATAGGCCCTTACTGGGTAGCTGCCAGATGACAATATCACCTCTCAAAAAAGGTTTCCCTTTCTAGCTATCTCTGTGGTATTTATAGGCAAAAAGCAAAGCATACAATAAACTCAGGGGAAAAGGGAGGGACAGCATCAAGTAACTTGGGACTTTATTCAATTACTGCCTGACAGAAACATTTGCCAAGGTCTCTCTGAATAGCTTTTAAAAAAGTTTCTAGTATCGGGGAAAAAAGTCCATTATTCACAGATCTGGCAGCCTAGCGATAAGGAAGAGGCCTTAATTTCTAAACAAAAGGACACTTGGTATTAAACCACCTGCAATATAGTCAGTTCTAGAAAACTATAAGGCAGGGTTTGTTTGCCTTTTCTCGGGGGGGGCCTGGGTGGGGGAAGTGTTAGCTTACTTTAGAAAAAGTGCCTAGGATAGAATAACAGCTGGAGGAGAAATACAGTTTAGGTAGAATTGCGGCTCCATGGGATAGCCAGGAAATTTCAGTGCTCCCTTGCTTTAAATTGGGCAGTTGTTTATGCACATAGCAGAATTTTGCATTGCATTGTTTTTTTGCCTTGATTTTCTGAGTAAATGAAGTTCATGTTATTGTATTGCCTCTTCTGCCTCCTATTCCTGCCATGAAGGCTTCAATGTGTTGGTCAATTCCAATCCAGGTTGCTACAAAGCTTGAAATACTGGAGTTGTCTGCTGCCTCCAGCCCTTTGAAGACCCAGAGTTGTGAACAGAGGGGAAACCACTCTATTCTTCTCTACCCACCTAATCTCAGAGGAAAAAGTACAAACAGCTCAACTTAGATATGTTTGGGATGGCCCACCTCACATTTTGGAGGCAACTGCCAGCATCTACTTAGCTCTTAACCAACCATAGGATATGCTGCTCCCTGCCCTGTGAGCAAGCTAAAGAAAGGTAGGTGAAGGTGGTGGAGAGTGCTGAGGGTGTGTGTTTGGGTGGCTTTTTTGGCATACACGTGTGTGTGTGTGCACATGTGCACAACAGTAGGAGGCTAGGCCACTACATACTGAGACGGGGGGGGAGCTAAAGTCCATCTTTGTAGGAGTTTACACCAGACTTGAGGTGGACCTCAGAAAGGCAGGACAAATTCATAGGAATATGCAGTTCTGTAAGGCCTGTTCTTAATCGCCCAGCTGCTCTTCCACTGTCCTCATCACCCAAGAGGCAAAGAGCCCTGTCTCTTTCTTAATTAGCCCTGGAAAATTAATGATCTGTCACTTTAACTTGCTGTATTACAACTTCTGTTGATAAACACTATATTAACCATTCAGGGAGCAGCACCGATAGAAACAGACTTCCTTCAGCAATCATAAAAAAGCTCCCACTAAGCCTCATGAAGCTACTAGCACTCAAAGGAGGTTCAGTGAGGAACACCTGAACATGCATACTCATATAAGGAGCCCATGTGCTCCTAGTTTGCCATCATAGGCAATCAGTCTCAGAACCAGTAGCAACATTAAACTAACTACACTTGATGGAAAGCTTAGGACCTACTGACTTTTCCTATACTGCTAGATGTAAATTCCTATGTTTTTAAAACATTAATACAGAAATTAAAGCAACCGTCAGAGACTAGGCTATGGAACAATCAATGAAATTTCTAAAAAAGGCACTGAAGTCCAAAAAAACCAAGATTTCAACATTTTGCCATTTGTCTTGATTTAGCCAGTTATGCCCAAAAAATTAGGTATATTGTCATTGCATACGGCCTTTTTATAACAACCTGTCACTCAGTTGTCTTGCTTTGCAAATAAAGAGGAAAAGTGGCAAGGCAGACCTAAAATGGGACAATTAACATTGGATTTGCAGGTTAACTGCCAACCCCAGTAAACAAGGCCTGCTTAATTTGAGCAGCTCTTGGCCCATTAAGCTCCTTTTACTGTTAATTTAACCACTACAACGTCAACTCTTGAATAAGAGTAGGCAATTTCTGTATTTATACAAGTCTGACATTCCTTCAGCTGAAGGTAGAAAACCTATCACTAGAACCCATCCACGTGGCTATTTTGCTTAATCTTGGAGAGTAAGTAGGTAGGAGCAACCCTCTGCCTTCCAGAAATGTCTCACTGCAGAGATTTACTGGTTTTTCAGCCCTCCAGAGAGGTAAATGTCCTCTCTCCAGAAGCTCTGATGGACAGTAAGGGTGATCAGGTCCATACAGATTTTGCCAGCAATTGAACTGGATAAAGCTTTTCCCCAGCCAGCTCTTTGGCTAGTCAGGCCTAGAACCCCGGTGACATCTTAATTGTATTGAATTTAGATCTTGTTGAGATTTTTGTATATTATTTATGAGACTGGATTGATTTTTCTTTTTTGTGAGGGAATAATATAGCATGTATCCCTCACTCCCCCATCTGTACTTCTGGTAAAATAATTCCCACATAAATTCCAATGCATCACTGCCAGAAGCATTATACAGTTTTAAAAGACTGCCTCATTTTTAGTTCCTTTCTTTACCAGGGATTCACAAGGAAATCAACAAAATCTTTCAACAAAGAAAGATTTAAGATTACTACTTCTGTTTCAAAACTCGAGAAGAAAAGTTATATTTAAACAAGCACCCTACTATTCACTGCATCAGGGAAATGCAATAAATCCAAGAACCTGAAAGTGAAAATTACAGTCTCGTAAAAAGTTAACTAACTAACTACAGCCACTGAGCTGTAGCATCTCAAGAACTGGTTAACAGAAACCAAGACATTTACTAGAACACCGTCATACCAGTTTTCAACAGCCAAACATGTACAAACAGCTGCAAAAGAACTCACATGGCTTGCCACCCCCAAAGCTGCTATAAGATAGTTCTGTGGTGACACAAAGGAACACCTGAAATCAATCAGTGGGTTAGCAAGAAATCACTCAGTGGAAAAATAACTCTCGGTTTTGGGAAAAGGGAAAAGCTTCTGTATATAAGCAGCCTTGCTTGGTGCTGAGGGAGAAAGGGACAAAGGTCAGAGAAGCAAGTGTCCTACACTGAGATCAGTTCAGCTGCATCAAAGTCACAGTCTTGCAAGAATATATTGATATGATTAATACCCAGACTGCACTAAAGGAGGTTTATCACTACCCCCTGCCATGGCTATATCAAGGTTAAAGTGGTATAGCCACTAGCCTGGCAAGAAAAATGAATAAACCTACTTTTCTGCTGGCTTAATCAGACCCAGGGTACAGCACTGGCCAGTTTGACAGTCTTTTTTTGGCCCATGATCAGGCAAAATATTTACCAGGGAGAGGAGCTTCACCTTATTTGTAACAAAAAAAAAAAGCACTAAGTGCAGGTTTTGGGCACCATGATAAAAGCCTGGCCTGTAATCCTAGCACCTGCATTACTCTGACACAATTGTCCTCAGCCCATGTCGCCACTCCTGCATCCAGTTTTGCAAAATACTCATATGGCTGCCAGACATCTTCTCCAGTGCTCACTCCAATTTATTTGCTGCTGCTGTGGCAGCATAGCCTGGGGGTCTCTGTACCTCAGTGTGCTTCAAATGAACTGGGCCTAGACCCTGTGGGCAACACACAGATGGAGACGCTATCCAGACTTCAGAGGGAAAAGCCTAAATGTAACTGCACCGCCCCATCCTGCCTGTTGTGTTAGTGCAGAAATGAACATTTCAGAAATTAGAATTCTTGCACTTGGAACTGAGCCCCTGGACCACATACTCTGCATCTGCTGAGCCAGTATCTTCCTTCTCTAGGCCATCCCTCATGCTCCAAAGAGCAAACCAACCCAAAACAAAAAGCAGCAGAGTACAGACTCTGCTGGCCCCAATGTTGGATACAGTGACTCAAAAATAAGGCATTCTGCTTTTCTCCTTCCTCCCTTCCAGACATTTAGAAGAAATCTGTTTCATATTATGAGCCATTGTTTTAAATGGGAATAATACTGTCATCATGCCATTAAACTGCTGCAAGTACAGTTTTGATCCCTATCCAGTGCAAATCCCACAATCTGCTCAGCACCTTTCATTCGATACTTCAGACTAAGAGCAGAAGTAATCCTGTTCCATTGTATGCAGATATTTGTATCATAGATAAAAACAAAAAGAAGCTACGGCCCACAGTACTGGTGCACATACCAAGTCCTGACAAGGACTAAATCATAGCCCTGAAGGGCTTTCTTTAAAGTGGATACTGATGCAGCAGTCACAAAATGAATGACAGGTTTCATTATAGGCATAAGAAGGCAGCAGAAAACAGCAGCAGCAGTAGTTAGGACTGTAGCTCAGAGAAAGCACGTGCCTGGCCCACAAGGCTTGGGACACACTGAAAGTTTTGAGTAAGATTTCACAGAAGTTGAAGTGAATCTCAGCCAAGATGCTGTGGTCCTGTGCCTGTCCCTCCTTCCCTCCTTGTTTCTCTCTTGTGCCAGCAGCAAAGTTCACATGGGTCTATAACGCAAAGATCTGGCAACGAATTTTGAAGAAAAAAAATAATTTTTTTTTCTTCCAGTTAGAGTTCAGGCAGATTAGCTCCCCCACCACCGTCACAGGAGAAGTATTATAAATGCAAAGGAGAGGAGAGGCAGGGCTGTACAGCAGATGCCAGGGAGAAAGGGCTGCCAGGACCCACAGCAGACCAGCTGAAGCTGACGTGGAATCATGCTGCTGTCATTCGATTCTTTATTCAGAGTGGAGACGCTGAACCTCTTTGCCAGTAAACAAATTCACAGACATAAAGTCCTTTCCTCAGCTCTTTGCACCCTTTTAGAAAAAGTATAAAATAAACCAAATCTCAAACAGTGACAACCCACTTGGCTCAAGAGGGTTGGCATCGCATTGATGGATGGAACCACTGGAGCCCTCTGTCTTCAGACTCTCCAAGTTCAGTGCAGAAAAGTTTTTCATCTAAGCTGTATGGGCTAGCTCTCGATATCAAATGGAGGGTGATGTCAGGGGAAAAGAATTTCTGCTATGGGAAGATGACATCTAGCCAGAGAATGTCAAAAGCTTGGAAGCAAGTTCTTAGGAAATGGGCTGTGAGACATGGAAGATGCCAAAGCAAGCTTGTCAAATGCATGCCAAGAGACTGAAAAACAAAAACACGGTTGACAGACAGTGACCGTGTCTTGATATTCCATGCCTGAAAGCAGAAAGTGGCTGATGGCTGGCCAGAAATATCCTAGATCATCAGCCAAAACAAATGAAGGAGATTCCTACTTTATAAATGGTGAGACTGAGTGGAAATGTGCACAGCCACACCTAGAGAAAGCATACTTCAAGCCTACATCTGCTTCCCCTCCCAACAACATGATTGTGTCCTCAATATCAAACTATTTCAAGATTATGAAAATGTGTTCTTCTCAGTGCAACTTATGCCAAAACAGAAAAAGCTTTCTGAACAGGACAGGAATAAATGGTACAGGCCAGATGGCACAGTAAGACTTGTAAAACACAGGTAAGGTAGAGGGAGAAAATACCATTCTCTGCAAGGTCTTCAGCCAATGAGTACCAAACTCTGGAAAGAGTCGGGATTGCTGCAAGATACTCTGCAGTAAATCCAAACACCGCATACTGCCTCCTTCAATTTGGTATTCTTCACTTTCCATTTTGTTGTCTCCATGGGAATATCAGCTGGGAACAGACACACTTGATAGTTTCTGAGACCTCAGATTCCATTACTCTGCCACAACACTTACTAATTATAAATGCTTTGCCAAATATCTGATGTTTTCACTGGCTGGAAGCCCATGCTTAATGGGCTGATAAAGAACACGTGCTGTCAGAGAATGGCATGTGATTGGTTACATAGGTCAGCTGAAACTGTGCCCTCAGGAGGTGCCTGCCTGAGCAAACAGCATACATGAACATTTCCTGGGTGAGAAGCTGAATGAATTCTACGCTGAGAAGAGAACTTCATATCTTTAACTATTCCCAGTGCTACTAAGGCTTCCACTTCTGTCCTGAAAGTTGAACAGCCAATGCACGTTACTCTCCCAAGAATGCCATGACCTATCTTCAGTGACTAGAAGACAATATATCAAACAATCTGAGTGAGCTGGGCTCAAAGATGAATCTGTGATTGGCATAAATACCTGTTTCTCCCTTTTCTGGGCACACTGAACATACAGGAGGACGCTTCCGATGCTAATTTGCATACTCTGGCTGCTGTATCTAAATAAGACATTGTCCTTCTTCTCCTACTGTTCTGCTTCCTTTTTTGTTTGCCTGAAGTCCACAGTTCCCTGGCTCCATCCTCTCCCTTTCCTACATTACTGCTCCACACCATCACTGATTCACACCCACAAACCTGCAAGAAAACAAAGAGAAATGAAAGTTTCGATCTTCTCCTCCACTCCATCCTACCCCCTCCCACTTGGTCACATGGAGCACCGTTTCTTAGAGAAGACCCAAAAGCCAACATGGGTCACTGTTAGGTGCTGGCTCCTGGGACACTGTTAGTAGTGTCCCATCTAAACAGGCAGAACAGACCCAGACTGGGGAAGGGACAAGAGACAAGCACATCTATACCAATGTGATGGTGCCCACATGCTCCAAGTACTTTTTGATTTTAGGATTAAATCTTTTCTGGGAAATGATGTCAAAGTACAGTAGCTAAACAAAGGGTTGGAGTGAGAGAACAGGAGACAAAACAGCTCAAATAAGATGGTGATCAGCAAGAAAGTTTCAGAAAGCAACTCAAGGATGTCAGCGGTATCAAAGGGTTGTCTTCCAAAAAGCTTCAATAGCTATTCTGGCTTTAGTTGTCTTCCTTCGCTTTGCAGTTTCATTTTTCAAAAGGCCTTGTGCTGGGGGAAAGGGGAAATTACTGAATTAATGTTAGTATATCTGGCTCCTAGTTTCCTCAGACTTTTGTCATCTAAGCTTTCTCAAGAGCTAAAAATGCCTTTTTCCTGGCTTCCAGAGATTACACTGACTGCATGTCTTTAATTTGACTTATCAGACAAGTGGATGCTCATTCAGTAATCTGATAGCAGGCATTTGTAGGAAAATTTCCAGAAAAAACAAATATAAAAAAAATTTCACTCTTTTCTTAAACTCTCTTCCATGAAGTCTTTGCTTCTATTGCGCCAAATTCAGGAAGTTAGCACTGTGGACATGGGTTTGGGGAAAAACAAAGCACAAAATTCCCACACCCTGTCCTGTCACACAAACTTGTCAGGGGCTCTGAGGACCTGTGCGAAGGAAGAGCAGGGAACTACAAGAGAAGCAGTGGCACAGGTGTGTGCCCAATGCTCTGGAAACGGATAAACCCCAGGGCTGGCTTCCTAGACACAGTCAGTTCCTGACTTTTGTTGTTATTGATTACAGCCCTTACACCTTTCCAGTTATTTATCATTCTTTTTACTTGCCATCTCACTCATATTCTTTTGGTAGTGGTGTCTTATAAGTATATTCAGTGGTTTACTCAGTTCTGCCAGGGGAGAGAAGGGGAACAGAAGCCACCACCACCTGGAGGCTGAGTAATTAATCTAAGGTAAGATTACAGAACTGGGTTTAATAGACACCTTTGTAGGATTGTCTTTCTATTAGTTGGAACATTATCAACTCAATTCTGTTTATGATACTGAGGCTTAATTCCATAACCTGTCAAATGGACATTTTGGTATCACCACATCAGCATGTAATGCCACATAAAGGTGAAAGTAACTTCTGCGAAGGCTGCAAGGCAGGGGAAATTAGGCCATTTAGTAGCATCAAAGTTAGGATCAGTGCAGCCCATCCAGGCTCAAAGCCAGCTAATACAAAAGATTTCTATCTAGTTTGTTGGGAATCCAAACACCACATTAATACATGAGTTTTAATACATTTTCACAGGTGGTTTTAAAAAAACAACTTTGAACTGAAATAGCTTTAAAATGACCTACCTATTTCAGTGGTGGGCATGCTACAGCACAGTCTGCAGAGAGGGTTTTCACCACCTGGTGACTCCTGAGTTTTGAGTTTTGAGCTGCTGTAGCTGCATCAGCAGAAAGCTAGAAGGTGGATGACCAGAATAACAATTTGTAGGAGTTGAGCATGCTCTGAGTTCAAACTCAGGTAAAACTGCAAATTGGTGTTTATCAGTGACTTTGTTGAAACCCCTGAAGTGACAATGATAGTTTCACTTTTCATTCTCCTGTTGTGCCTGTCACTGAGGGAGGAGCTCAGTTTCTATTTCTCAGCAATAGCGTCTTCATTAGGTTTCCTGCACTCTGACGAGGAATGTTTCCAAACTGAAGGATTCTTAAACATTTCCACAATCATTCTCAGGTTCCTCAAGAAAGGCAAGGACATCGACTACCCGCGTCTATTCTTGTTTGCAGTGGACCACCAGGTGCAAGGCCATTCTCTCAGAGTATTGTTCAGTGCATTGGGACAGTTTTAAATGCTTTATACATATTCTGCACTTTGCTGGAACAGCCCAAAACATATATTTTGTAATAGGAACCAGCAAACTTCCAGCACACAAGCACCGTGTCCAAAGGTCACTGGCAGGGATTTTAGTTCTGGATGCTGTTCCATTTATTTAAGCTAAATTTGTTTCTGGAGTTTCCTTTGTCACTGATGGACCAAGCATTACAAAAATACTCCTACCAACAATTCCACATGAGCTCCTCCCACTTCCCCCCCCATTTTTGTACTTTCAAATCCATCTCATCTAATCAAAACTGGTTGCAATGGAAACTTGCAAGATAGAGGTAGGAGGAAATGACTTCTTAAACCATTTTCTGTAAGGAAAAATATACTGAAGTGACACAATCCTCAGAGCAATTTAAATTTAAGCTTCTGCATGACTAACTTGACATTAAAAGTCCATCTCCGGAACACAAATAGTAAAATAGTCACCCATAGGGTGATTTCACCGATGGACAAAAAAGGATGATTAGATACTTTTTCTATTCAAAAAGTGATTTGAGGGTTCTTAACTGATTTATTTTGGCAGGACAAGGAAACTGTAGTGGGTATTACTGTCTTGATGCTTTGAAGAACACTTTTTTTTTTTACTCCATATTCCCACAGAAAGCCATTTGAAGGACCAAAAAAACCCTTTGCCTTTTTATGTAACAAATGGCTACGGCTAAACCAGTAAGAGAGCTTAAAATTAGTGCATCTAATGTGACCACCAAGACATTTCAGACTTAATTACATCTGAAGCAGACTTAACCACTCCTTTCTCTCCAGTTTCACACACACAGTAATTGCCCCTGTAGCCGCACTGTAACATTGTAGAATTAACCACATCCTAGAGGAGCTGGAAAAGAAAAAAGGGAAACAAAACAGGCTCCAGAGTATGTGTCCAGGCAGAACAGGGTCATTGATCGGTCCAGGAGGCCTCCATTCTGCAGAAAGAATTAGAACCGTTCCACTGAAGTCAGTGTTGTTCTGTACCAAACACCTAAAGCAGGTAATACTCTACTTCCTCACTTGGCTTTCTACTTTAGCTCGTTAACTTATATGAAGTCAGAGATACAAAGAGAACATTCCTGAGCCTGTGTGTACTTATGTACGTACACACGAACTTATGATCATCCTTATCAATCTACTTCTTAAAAATCGCAGTATTTTAAGAAGCTGTGCGGATTTTACTGCAAGCTGTAATTTTGTGCAACAAATGATACACTGCCCCAAAGCAAAAAAAAAAAAAAGTTAGTACATGAATATAGACACAAATAAATAGCCTCTATTAATAAAAATGTTGAAATTAATGTTCCCACATAAATTTTACACCTGGATCTTACATTAGAGGCCAGCAAACACATCGTGGAAGCTGGAACGTGGTTCTGCAGTTTCAGTACAGCTGGACCACTCCTAGCATGCTCCTCTGTGACAGCAACAAAATCCTCAGTGAATGAAAGAGAGAGCAAAACACTTGCACTTGTAGATCCTGTAATCAGTGAGGCTATACACAAGCTTATCTGTTAGTCACAGAGCAAGGACACTCTGCAGATTCAAAGCCTAAGGAGGTAGCAGAAAAGTCCAGGAGTTTCCAGGCCTGGTAGATAGTACAACTCAGGATGCCTCTGCCTTGCTGCGGTGCTGCTCAGCGCTATGAAACTCTTGCACAGGGAGATAATCCCCTCTCATTTTACAAATCATCTCCACTGTTCAGAATGTACAGCTTTCCACTACAGGTTCCAGACTTACTCTGGAAGCAACATGGAGCAACAAGCTGCTTTGTTTGCTCCAAGGCTGCAAAGTTAATTGAGGGCCATGTACTTATTTTATACCTTGTACATACAGGTTTTGTTTTACTGTCTTGGCTCAAGCAGGTTGAATTAAAGATTCCCACTTCATTCTGTTTCTTCACTGTCTGCTTTAGCATTAAGAACAGGATTTCACATTGCACGTTTTGCTGAGGATCCATCCTTCCAGTTCTCTGGGAATGGAGAAGGAAATCTAATAAAACAAGGTGCAGCTGCTCCTTCTTGCCTGCCAGGTTAGAGTTTGCTAGAGGTCCTCTTGGTTCACTACACAAAAGTGATTATTGGATCTACCACCTAAAAATAAACAAAAACATCCTACAGGAACATGTACTGTGCAGATAGATTCGGAATTGCTCCAAAACGCACTCTCCACACTGCGAGCCAAATGCACCTGAAAGGCTGGCTTTCCCTCACAGCCAAAGGAGAGCCTGAGTGCAGAGGTACAAATTTACTTCTCTGGGTTGACTGAAGCCGGATACAGCTGCCGATTTAAATCTCAGTGCACGCGCACAAGTGTATCTTTACAAAGGCCCAGCTCAGAGTTTGTGGAAGTATGTCACAGCTTTCTGGTTTCAGGTGGGGTGGATTATGTTTTTCATTTTTCTTTCTTACACTGAAACTAAACTAAATAAGTAATAATTTAAAAAATCACAGCAGTAAACTAGTAACTGACCTAGAACTCGAGTCTGAGCTGTATCTCAAACACTGACAAAGGCAGTGTATTTTGTTGTTTGTACTGCAATGTCTGAAAATCGCCCATTTGCAGAACTAACCATACTTTAATTCTCAGAGTTGAGAAATACTGTGATTTTCTTTTCTATTGTTTCCCTAATCTGGAAGCAGTTCAGACACATGACGGCTCCATGTCTAAAATAGAGTAACAAGGGCTAACACTGACATGTCTCTAGCCAGAACTAGTCTGTATGTTTTCCTGCCTTTCCCTCCCTCCTCCCCCAACACAGCTCTCTTCAGAGGAAAATTATATCCTACTGAACTCTGAATTACACCTCATGCCTTTGGTCTGGTAAGACAGAAGAGCTAACTTCTTGCAAGATTTCTAGTAGAGTAATTCTGGCTAAGGAAGGCTTGCATGAAAGTTGCTTAATACATTTTGAATGAAATACTGTCTCATTAAAAAGCTTGAAATCATAACTTTGTTCATGTAGTGTCCCCTAAAATTTGTTGGTTTATATTCTTCACATGTAACCCAACCATGAGTCATGTTTGAAACTTACCTGTAGCCCCCTTTAGGCACAGCACTTTTCCCTGCATGTAACACACTGCACGGCATGAAAAACATAGTCTGTACAGGAAAGAGGAGACAGAAATGAGCATAAAGATATCAAGATTTCTCAGCTACTATTTCCATGAGGCTCTGCAGAAGTGCAGTTGGACTCATTGGAGATCATTAATTCGTGTCAACATTAATATTTTTCTGAACTTTTCAGGAGATGGGAAACTGCACTTCAATCAGCTCTTGTTGGCAGCTGAGGCAATATTCCAGATGATCCTCATCCAGACTGGCTGAACAATCATTCTGGCTTTGCCCTACTACTTTTCTCAAAACATCTATTTACTTATCATAACATGCTATTCTAAGGAATAGCATTACATGGAAAAGTTTCCTCATACATACTGGGAAAAAAATCTTGTCCAAAAGATGTATTTTAACATCAGATGTTACATATAATCTCTCTTACCACTGGAAATACAAAACAGTCATCAGTAAAGGCAGTTGCTTCAGGTTCCGTTCTTGAATCATCCCCATATTTTATGTGCAATTTTGAGCAATCAGTCTGTGATATGCTTTTCTCATCTTTCACAGAGAAACGATGCCACTACCCTACACTGAAGTCACACAGCGTACGCTACACACAAGTCATCAGTACAGACTGTAAACTCTTTGTAACAGGGTTTGACTCATAATTAATGTCTGTACAGCACCTAATACAACACAATTTCAGTTTCAGTGTGAGCAGGGACCTGTGCAATACAGCAGTGGAAAATGAGAGATTCTTGAATCAGCTTCTGGTCACCCAGCACAGAGTCAGTAAGGAATTAAGACAGACAACAGCATTAAGTGTTTCAGGGCTTGAACTACACATTAATAAGGTTTGTCAGGGGACTATCCAGAAATTTCAACTGTCAGAATGAATGGCACATTATCAACCAAATCAACCACATTATCAACCAGGAAATCCTGCCAACAGACAGGGGTACATTCTAACACTAGGTAATGGCAACTTCTGCATTTGTTTTCTTGAAAATACTGAAAATCAACAGACTAGTTTCCCTCAGATACATTCACTTCATTCACTCAGGAGAACGTTTAAATTATTGTTTTAAGAAATACATAATGAATGAGTCTTGGTTAAGTCTTATTGCAAATAGTGCCTTACAGGACCTGGACCAGCCACTTCCGGTTCTTCAATTTGGAGTATCTAAAAAAAACCTTTACAAGGAATTCTCTATTTCTTTCTGTATACAGACTTTCTATTCCCATTCCAGTTGTTCTCTGCTGCTTCCTGAGAGATAATTTTCTAAGAAACAAGGCTCCACATGACGAACTGTACAGAAACCAGGCTTTCCATGCAACACACTGATCAAGTAGGATTGTTCAGAGTTGTTCTGATGAACAGTTTTATATTGTATTTCAACTTTGTTGTGGGTTCTTATACTCATGGATGCCACATTTTCAGTACTGTTACTGATCAAGCTCCAGCAGTTAAAGATTTCTTCATGCTTACCAACACTTAACACTTTCCTCCTTTGCCCTATTAGAGGGAAGTTTGTCACAGTCCCAGCTCAGAGACAGCCAAAGGGAATGTGAGAGCTGCTTACCTACACCAACCCTTCCAAGCTGTTTCAAAATATGTTTCCCATCACTTTCAGCTAAGACATCTGATTGCCACTGAAGCAGTTGAAAATTGTTCGCATGTTCCTTTTTAGTGACTCTTTGTACTGTAATGTCTTAAACTGTGCCATTTTTTAATTATTTTTTTTTCCAAAGTAATTGTGCAACTAATACCTGTTCTTGCAGAGATGGCTGAATTTAAGGCAAACTTTCCACAGTATCTTGTGGTTCTTATGAATTTCTTTTTCTTTCTTAAGTTTTACACTTCTTTTACCCTAAATACAAACAGACTCTTGAAACGGTTTCAGCATTCTAAGACTGACTCAAACATTCAGTTTGACTTCTTAGAGGATAAATAATTTTCTTATTATCATGAGTATGAAGCAGGAAGGACAGAAGAGATTCTAGAAATACTGATTCTTTTTGGGGGGTGTGTGTGTCTTCTTTTTTTAAATTAAAAAGAGACAAGGCTTCTTTTCAAATATCAAAACTATTACCTTGAACTAACCACACTGGACAATAGTGAATAGTGAACCATTACAGATTATGACCAAAATGTAAATAAAAAAGCCCTAGAAGCTAGGAGGAAGACTTTTTTCCTTAACATTTGGGAGTTGTTCAAATGACCCAAGAGTTATGGTGCAAATGAAAAGAACAAAGTTTTTTTGCAGTGACTTTCAAAGTTACAGGTACTCACCAAGAACTACCATTACCTGGTGCAAGCAGTAAGACTGGAATGATAATTTTAACAACATTCCTTTATGACAAGGAATTAAAAAGACTGGCGCTTGGCATCAATGTCAAAGTGCTTCACAAACATGACCTAAACTTTACAACTGCACCATTAATTGTTTGATATAAATACATTTGAAAAGGGTGACCTATGGAACAAACTGGCTGATGGCCAGTCCAAAGTCCTATTAAGCTAAAGCAAAGGCAAAGCCTGCTGCTGATGCCAGGATAAGACACACACTGTACACTCAATGTGAACTAATCTAATTGCAGCTATAGAAAAGTCAGGCCTGATTTCCCATAACAGGTCTGGTTTTGTCTTCAGATTCAAAGAAAAAACAGAGGAAGCTTAGCTCCAAGACTGTGGTTCAAAGAGATCTGTGGTTTTAAAGAATTTGACAAGCTTCCCTCCCCCATAAAACGTCTAATAAATAGGAAGATATGTTCAGAAACTCACAAAGAAGCTTACAAGACCTATTTTAACAAAAATTTAGCTGAGTCAAACAAAACTATTTCCATCTAAAGCATTTTGGCAGCTATATAAGAATTACAAGTTATCTGGTAGACAGTGGTTGCAAACAACACTTTCATGGGAAAGCCTTGAAGCTGATAAACTGTGATAAGCAAATTCAAGTGAACTGCATGATGGAGAAGCAGCAAAGCAAAGCCGCTCACATATTTTTCCCAAGAACTTTGGAATTAAGTTACACCCTTCTGACATCAGCAATGGGGTTTGCACAAAACAATATGTATGTGGTGTAGAAAGAGTGTGATTTAAATGCAAGTGTGGCTGTGGACAGTTGAACCTGATAATCTTACAGGTGACATTTTTTATAGTATCAGTTAAGCAACTGATATCCTGCATAGAGGTTAAGATTACATATAAAATGATATATACTGATGTTTCTTTTCTCTTGGACTCTCCTGACAAATTTCATTCTTTGTATGACTTAGAAGTCTTCGCTCTAAAAGCTTCTAAATTTTAATACCTGAATCAAGACTTAGTTACATAAAGCCAACAAAGGGTTTCAAATTTCTTATCAGAGTGAAGCCTAAATGAAACAGCAAAGTCTGTGACCAGTTAGACAAAGCAAAGGGGCTTTATCTTGAACTTAAGTTATGACCTACTATACTGGAGAAAAAGGCTCTGGTTTGAGAGATGCAGGCAGTCCTAAACATTTAAAAGGCTGTAAGCACATAGCAACGTTGTGTGCCTGTCTTGTTAAAGATTCTGGAAACTACTATATTGTTTTGGGATACTTGAGCTTTTCTTTTCTTTTTAAATATAAGAAACTTTTTGAACTCTCATCTACTAGAAATATATCCTTCTGAATTGGTTATGCAGAAAATAAGACCCCAGAATACTAATGTCAAATTTTGCATCAGACTTTTAACCAAAATTATACACCAAGTAGCCAAGATTTTTGGTATTAATTCTTGAAATCACTGTGAAACACTTAAACGGCTCTTAACATGTATTACTATCAATAAGGAATCAGTAGATACAGAGTACTGTAAGAACCGTTTAGGCCTTAGGTAAAGTATCTCCACTCTGCCATCTTTAGGGAGAGTGCAGAAGGGTGGCCAGAGCTACCAGGAGGCAGGAACAGAATAACCACACAGGGTGAACTTCAGAAACTTGCTCCTTTCCCTCCTTGCTTTGCAAGCACTGAGCAAGACATGCTCATTTCTCAGGTTACTGTCTCTCCCACCTAACAATTCCCAATTTACTTGCTGGTACCTTTTGGAGAAGCAGGAATAATGGATAGAGAAGGGCTGAGTTCATTCTACTGTTCATGATTTCTCATTTTCTATACAGCCACTTCAAAGAGAGGTAGAAACAAGCCAGTTCTGCCCTTAGCCAACTCTATCTGAAGGTGGTGTAATCCTTACCAGCAGTTACTATTTCCCATGCCGTTGGTTGAACTAGCTGGGGAGGGATGTGTCAGGTAACAAGAAGCAGGTAAATCTCACATTCAAGGACAACCTTTCTTGTAACACACCAATTTCATTTAACTTTACAGTATTCAACTGAAATCACAAGACATGCATAGGAACTACTCCCAAATCGTAACATATCTCAAACTGCATTCATGTAGATTAACAGACGTATCAATACAGGGTAACAAATACTGGAAATACAAGGTTAGATGAATACTGGCCAGATAAATTTCTTATGGTACTTTGCTTTCAGTTATTTTTATGTAATTTGTTCCATCTGCACATGAATGTCAAAAGATAAAAATAAAATTAAAATCTAATTACTGCCTTACTTGAAAGTCCTCCCCTGAATAAGGCATTAAAGTTTTAGACTACGCATGATTGTTTGGATGTTTTGTAAACTCTTTGTCCTTCTGTAAACAAGGACAAGGCAGACCAAGCTGCAGACAGCTTCAACAGTGACTGGGTGCAGTGGGTCCCATTACACCACTCAATCACAGCAGATCTGTGCAGTAACCTAAAACTTTTCAAACACAACTTGAGCAGAGAAACGTCCAGTTTCTTTTTAGGAGAATAACTCCACTAGTTTTCTGAAATAGTTTATATCACAAAGCACTTCAAGGCTCTATGTAAACACCTGGGCAGATGGAACTGCTTCTTTATCTGATCCTAAGCCTCCCCTTAGGGCTAGACAGCCAGCAGTCTCACCAAATCTGAAACATCCGGGTGGGAGACCAGCACAATTTGAATCTTCTTTGTAGTCTTTTTATTCATGTTTTCGCTCTTACTCATTGGCAACCTGCCCTCACCAGATGTGCCACAACAACCACTCGTGCCATTTCTCCAGTCCCACAATGGATGCAGACCTAAAAGACAGTTAACTTGCTCCACTGAAAGTTATGGCAGTGACAGTGCATCTGAACAATACAGCTACCTATGTTTGTGATGCTTCCTTCTCAGTCCCCAGAAAAAGAGAATAAAGATCTTAAATAGAAACCAGTAACAAAACAAAAATGCCAAACCATTTCACACGCTGAATCAACAGTGAGTCACAACTCTCAGACTCTGAGTAACAGGGGAATGGAGCAACATTGCAAAACAGTGCCTTTTTTGTTCAAAGATCAACTGCACTGGTGATTTCTTGAAGTTGTTTTTGGGTTTTTAATTTTTTTTTTAAACACACCCCCCCCCGCCGCCCTTTACTTGATAAAAGCAGAGGGTAAATTTACTCATCTTTGGCTATTTGCAAAAACAGTTGAAGTTCTCACCTTAACCATCATTTCGCAATTAATACTTGTTAATAAGGGGCATCTACTATTGAGAGAGATGCTTCTCTCCAAATGAGGACATGATCCTTCCCACTTCCAGTTTGTGGCAGAAGCATTAAAAATTGAATTTCTACCTCCAGAATATTATCCTAAAGCAAAACTATGCAAATCCAATCCATTTACTGGAGCCCAGAAATGGTTGGAAAAATTTTGCAAAGCCATTTTCAGGTATTTTAAAAAAACCACCAGCTCTTGCAGATGAGTATTTTTTTATTAGCTTCCTAAATATTTTCTCCTTTTTAATATTTTCTCTGCAATTTAAACAAGCTGAGCAAGGTTTAAAGTTTTCCTCAAAATTAACTTTGAGAATAAAGTGTTTTGGTAGAAAAAGAAAAAGCAGCTGAACTGCATATTTTAAAAACATAACAGAAAATCCCCGTTATGATCTATGTGAGAAAGGTTTTAAGTATCAGAGGCTTTGAGATTCTGCTGTTCTCAATTTTACCAATCTACATGAAAGGATTTCCATCTTGTGATTTTTCTAAATCCTTAAAAATAAAATAAATAAAAAATTAAGCTTCGTTTCCATGTCCTAAAAAAAAAGTAATTACATAAAAGCAGAAGCAGAGAGAACAAGAGCAATTAGAAATTTAAGTAACCCCCTTTAATAAACTAGAAGATAAGAGATTGACAGAGAATTTTCTATTATTTCCACTTCAAACATTCTGCAGACTTTCCTTCCACCTTCTGATTCTAAGAATTTTTAAGACAGACAGCTGTTGAAACTGAAACACTGAATGCTAGCCACCAAAAAAACCCCAGTGAATATGTTCACTGTCACATACGCAAAAAGCAAGCCTTATCTCCATAATTCACCAGTCCTACCCACTACTCAAACAGCTTGTCCTAAACACGCCATCTCCCTGCTGAGGAATCAACCTCCAAAGCTGATTGTTTGGTACACATTATTGAGTAGAATTTCCTGTGTATGTTATTACTCATCTCACCCTGATGTGAGACAAAAATTGCAAGAGGAACTCTGCTCTACCAAGTGCGTAAAATCTGTTGCAATGAAAAAGCTACATCCTTCCTACCCCTAACCTAAGACAAGATGTAAAACAGAGTCAAAGGAGCACTAATAGGATATGTGGGTTTGCCAACTCTTGTGATTTTATTATGAGTCTTTTAATTATGGAAAGGTTCTTAAATCATAATATTGGAACGCTATCACCTGAGAACCTCATCTCTTACTGAATAAAAACGTTTCTAGCCTTTGTGATAGGTCAGAAAAACAAGCATCTGGAAATCTACTCCAAAACAAAAATTGAAATCTGCCCACAAAAGAGCATCAGTATAAAGGACTCTACAATCTCTGAGTGAATTCATGGTGCTGTGAGGGATCTCCTCACTGATCAGACACTGAAGAATCATCCTTGACATCTTGCCTCTCCATCTCCCTCAGCCTGAACTGGGACATCATGAGGACTGGTCGAGGAAGGAGGGAGCAAAATGCTGCATTTGGTGGTAAAGGTATGCTCACCTGCAAACAAATTCTGTCTCTAAGCTATCAGAATTGACAGAAGTACCTGCCATCATCCACTGAGATGACTTTGGCTTCTTTCTTGCCCTTCTCAGCAATATGTAATTTCAAAGACCTTATCTACTAGACTTAATAGGATGTTGGCAATATTATAGTATTGATTAATGGTCTATCAGGATGTATCAGAGGAGTGGGGTAAGTGTGAGTACCGTTATTTCAGTTCACAAATGTCAGCCAGGAGTAATCAGACTTGATTGCTACTGCACAGTCTACTGCCTTCTTTACTGCTTTTGTTTAAGAGAGGACAGGTGCAAGCAATTTCCCCTGAATGTTAGAGGCTGGACAGTGCTTTCACTGTTATTCAGGGTAGGAGAGGTGTGTGCACATGAGTATTATGATTGCAACCAGGTTCCCTTAGTAAAAGAGAGACTACTTTTGTCCTTCATAAGACCTGCCTTCCTATGATGACTTGAAATTCTTTTCTCTAAGACATTATGGTGGCTCTGCCTCTCTTCCTTCAGAAACTCCTTTTCCTATTTCTGGTAGCTCTAGTTGTTGAGGGGGAAAACAGCTCTATCTCCGTAGAGGTAATATAGTCTGAGTAGCTGCCTCCTTGATTCCCTTGTCCATCAACATGCAATTTCGAACAGCAGCTTAAAATAAAAAGCAAGTTAGCATAACTGTGTAATCAACTCCTCCAAAACGCCTAGGTTGGTAAGTGCCACCAGACCACCATGATGCTTCCCAGCCCTTTAGTAATAGGGTGAAGTTGCAACAACTACAGCTTTCCAAAAAGAGCTTGTGGGGACACTGATGCTGGTACATACACTGAGGTAGTTCAGATTTCAGTTAACTTCTTAGTTTTGTGTAGACTTTTTGCTCTATTGTTTTAACTTCGCATAGAAGTCTCACAAAGTAAGTCACGCTTACAGCCCATTTCAATCATTAAATAAGAGCAATGTTGTTGAAATAAAGAGCCAAATGTTTCCTGGGAATAAGTGACCCATTTTGGAAGAGCAGCAGAGGTAGGAAGCCTCAGGAAACACTCTACTATTAATAGCTGTACTAAAATAAACCTCTCTGAATTCTGTAACAATTGTTTCGATAAGTTTTCTGGCATGAAGCTAGAATAAATTATCATTCTTTGCTCCTATGCCAATCCCATTAACACCTGCAGCCAGTTTAGCTCAGACAATTGGGTCACTACAACTGTTCACAGTACTCTACATAAGCTGTAAGTGTACCTTGTCCTCTTATCGCTTTTCTAAGCTTCTCAGCAGCCTAAATCTGCTTCAAATAAGTGATCCAAAAATAAGGACAAATTTACACAAAGATGTCTTCATCCAATTAACTTAAAGTCAAAATTTATTTCTGCAGTAAAACAACAGCTTGTTTTCCCACCCTGTGTCACAATGGTTATTGCATACTAAAGCTGAGAAAAATGATGTGTAACTAGGAAACAGAGTCTGAGTATTCATCTGTCCTTATCGGCCATCCACACAAGCCAAAAAAAAATTGAACTGTGGCCTAAGAGAAATAGAAACCTTTATTTAGGGGCAAGACAGTGAGGATGGAATGATGAGATCAGTATTTTCCATTCAACAAGAACAACATTTCCCAACTTTGCAGAATGAGTCTCTGAGGACAAGCAAAAGCTCACAATATATTTCAAAAGATCTCATAATCTAAGCCTGAATAATAAGGCATTTGATAATCTAAAAATTTCACTTCTTAAATCTATTTTATAGAACTAGCATCTAAAAGCAATACTGATTTTAAAACCTAGACATGTTTGCAGATAAGCTGTTGGTAGAATCCTTGAGCTAAAAACAGACACACAACTGAACATCATCCAACCAGACTGAGTTGGATGATGTTCAGACAATAACTTCTTGACTCAGGTGGTGGAGGAGCCAACAAGGAGAGAAACACTACTGGACCTAGTTCTGATGAACAAAGAGGGACTGGTGGAGGACGTTAAAGTTGGGGACAGCCTTGGCTGCAGTGATCATGAAAAGATATTGTTCAGGATTGTGGGTACTATGTGCAAAACAAGAAGTAGGGTTGAAACCTTGCATTTCAGGAGGGCTAACTTCAACCTCTTCAAGAAACTGCTTGGAGAAATCCCATGGGTTAGGGCTCTGGAAGGTAGGGGGGGGCTCAAGAGAGCTGGACAATATTAAAATATTGCTTTCTCCAAGCTCAGGATCGGTGCATCCCCAGTAGCAAAAAATCAGGAAAGGAAGTGGGAGACCTGCATGGTTGAGCAGAGAGCTTCTGAAAAAGCTCAAGTGGAAGAAGGAAGTTTACAGTGCATGGAAGAAGGGACTGACTGACCACTCAGGAAGATTACAAGAAGGCCATTAGAGTATGCAGGGATGAAACAAGAAAAGCCAGGGCCTCCTTGGAATTAAAATGGGCAAGGGAGGTCAGAGTCAGCAAGAAGAGTTTTTTTCAAGTGTATCGGAGGCAAAAGGAAAACTAGAGAAAATATGGGCCTGCTGTTGAATGAGACGGGTGCCATGGTGACAAAGGAGGCCGAGAAGGGGGAGCGTAGAATGCCTTCTTTGCTTCAGTCTGTATTGCTCAGGTCGTCCCTCAGGAGTCCCACACTTTGGAGGAAACAGAGAAAGTCTGGAAGAAGGAAGACTTCCCCTTGGTTGAGGAAGACCAAGTTAGGGAACAGTTAAGTAAACTGGATATCCGCAAGTCCATGGGCCCTGATGGGATGCACACATGAGTGCTGAGGGAGCTGGCAGAAGTCATTGCTGGGCCCACTTTCCATCATATCTGAAAGGTCCTGGAGAACAGGCGAGGTGCCTGAGGACTGGAAGAAAGCCAATGTCATCCCAGTCTTCAAAAACGGCAAGGAGGGCAACAGAGCACTGGAACAGGTTGTCTAGAGAGGTTGTGGAGACATTCAACACCTGACTGGACACGCTCCTGTGCAACCTGCTCTAGGTGGACCTGCTTTGGCAGGGAGGTTGGACTAGATGATCTCCAGAGGTCCCTTCCAGCCCCATATCATTCTGTGATTCTATGAGTTACTCCTTATAAGCTCAAGTGCCTTAACTGTGTGTGAACACTTCCCCAAAACCTTCTAATTTTGCCATTGTGGAGTTCCAACTCCAGGAGCTGCAACTCTCACCATCTCTCCTTATTTGAGAGATAAAAGATATCAGCTTAAAATTTAACAGAATTTTCAGGAAATACACTCACATAAACAGTGAGCTTGCATTTCCAGTTGTATGCATCGCATACTCAAAAAGATCACCAGGAAGTGCCAATGCAACTTTTGTCTTGACACAAGCTCTAACATGGCAGCATAAAAATGCTGCCAGGGATTTCTTCCCCCCTGCCAAACAGCTGCATCCATGCAATCCCAGTGAACTTTTGCTCTGATATAGAAAACAACCAAGCAGTTTAGGCATCAAATAATAAAGACACCAATCTCCAAATGCTACAGCTTTACTTATATATGTCTTTATCAAAGTAACTATTGTCTATTGGCACAGTTTCACTTTCTTATATATATCACTATACTGGAATGAATTACCTTAATGATAAAGATGTGGATTTACCTATTAAAGGGCTATTTAAGTGGCTGCACTTATATATTCATAGGGACTAAGAGTGGACTAATATAGCATTGCATTTCTGCCAAGTTCATCTTAATCCCAGTCAGAATGAGAAGAAGGCTAGAGGCTGTGCTTTCATTCCACCTCTGACCCTTAACACAAGGCAAGATGCTGAACCTGACTCAATATCCAGTTCTAAAAAGATCTTGTACAGAAATAGAGAAAAAGTGACAAGACAAGAAGCTACAGAAGTTCTGAGGCAGCAGAAGGATATAGGAAACACAATACAGTTTCAAACAGAAGAGAACTTCCTGGCCATGAAATATAAAATGTGTATCCTTAAAGCAGTCTTCTTGGCCTGATGTAGAAAGTCTGACTGCCAGGAGCAGATTTAAGCTCATTTTCCCCAATATATCATGTTTTAAGATTTGCATCTTATAGTAAATCACAGTGTTGTCTCCTACCTATGACACCTAGCTTGCTTATTTCACAGTAAAATGTGATTTAATTTCTTCCTAAGCAAGCATCTGGAGGAATGCCTAGTTTGAGAAATAACATTTCACAAAGAATGTATATTAACTGTAATTAATTCTTATGGATGGAGAGGCCAATTAACAAGAATCCATCTAATAACTCCATTGGATTTAATCCATATACTGAACGGGCAACATGCACCAGATAAAGAGGCGGTGGGTCCAAGAATATATTGGGTGAAGAAATCACACATGACACGCACTTTCCAAGTGGTTCACAAACATTTTAAGTGTTGCCCGGCCACTCTTAACCCTTGGTCTCACCTACTTTCCATCACCTATACAGGCTTCTTTTCTGCTCTCTCTCTCATGCTATGACTTTTGTGCATAAACAATGCCACAGTACCTTGGCTATTTCAGTTTTCAGCTTAAAGATTAAAATGCCCAACATTCACATACGCACACCATTCTTAGCAAAAGCAAGCTTCTGTAAATTTTGCACTTCCCTATTATGGAATGTCCTTGTACATCAAATCCAGCAACACAACATCAAAGGGAAGGAAGTTTTCTTAGTAACACCATTTTTATTGCCAAGCTCCATTTACAAAGAAAGTCTATTGTTCATTCTTGTCCAGGTTTTCAATAGCTGTGACACATGATTAATAACAGCAAATACAGACTCAGCTATAGAAATCTGGATTTCAGAAACAAACACCAATATTTTCCAATTTCTCTCCCTTCCCAGACACTTATTTACATTTTTCTTTAAATTAACATAAGATATTGTCCCATTTACACCAAATATCTAACATAACTTACATTAAATAATACTTATTGCCTGTAGAAAGATATTTCAGAATTCAGTTCACACTGTGTTTCGGCTTTTTTCCATGTAAATGTTAAGTGCACATTCAGGACTTCCCCCGTCCCCTCTCTCCCCTTTCAAATGAAGGACATTTCAGACACAACTTTATTGAAACATATTTCATAGGAGGACAGTCCTTCATGTTCATTAAATGTTTTATGTAGTGCTTAAATCCCAGGTACATTCATTCTTCTAGAAAAATACATTTCCCCATCTGCACTTAAAACAATCAAACTTACAAAACAGCTCAAAACTAGGTAAAAAGTTTGCAACAAAAATTTCAACACACCTATTCATAAGTGGAGATGCCTTAAGTTACCCCCTAAAGTTTAAAATGCTTCCAGCAGGTCCCCTAGAGCTGTGACTGTAGTATTCAGTGCTACCACTGGGCAAAACAAAGCTCCTATAATCTAATAGTCTATAAATTCGCACACTTGAATCTATTCTCAATCCTTTTCAAAATTATTTTTGTGGTCATTGCAAGTATTTCTGCCACAGTCAGTTTTAAATACACACAAACACAAAACCTCAGACCTCCTCATCTCCTCATACATACCTAAATTATCAGATTGCAATTACCATGTCTTCAACTCACTTTAGTATAAGTACCCAAAACCAAAAGTAATGGAGAACAAGATGAAAAAAAACTCACTATCTTAAGATTACGATCTTAAAAGAATCCTGGGAGCCACTATATACTAGTCTGAACCTTATTTAACTCTAACTTTTGTCATCAACAAGTATTCTTAGTCATTATCTGCTTCTTAAGCCCTTTTTGGTTATGTTTTTAAATAAATGCACCCACACATTTATTTATGCTAACAAGACAGTCACGATGACTCAATTTTTTTCCTTTTCATATTAAGAACCAATGCATTCAAGTTAGCAAAACAATAAACCAGATACTGCCACAGTGCACATTTATTAGACAAGCAAAATTTAGCTTTACATTTATAATACATTAACAAACATAAAATACATATTTTATAACACCTTGCAAAAGAAACCACATCTGAGCAATGTGCAAATCTAAAAATTTTGGAAGATCAAAATAGGCAAAATTCTGTACAAATGTAATATAAAAATACATTTCCATATGAAAGAACCTTCTGTTTGAGACTCAGTCCAGAACTGCATCTCCCATGTCTTTGTTGCTGCTCAAAAAATCCTGAGCAGCAGAAAAAAACCCCAAGCACTTCCCCCTCCCACCCCCTAAAAACATCCCGCCCTAGCAAGCCCTGCTTGGATCAACATCTGCTCTTCAGAAGCCAATAGGAGACAGTAAGAGTTACTATATTGTTTCTAATTCATGCTGCAAATGTTGGGAAAGGTCTGAACAACAGAGCAGGTAAGCACAGGGGAACCACTCCAAAGACTTCGAGATAGCAGAAGTGCAGTGCCCAGGTTAGTGACAGCCTAGGGTAGGCCAGTGACAGTTAAACAGTGACATACCAAAAAACTCTTTCAAGAATAGCAGTAACAGTTAGGAAGAGAATTTACAACATACATTTAGATGCTTAACATTAGGTTACCTGAAAATAAGTAGGAGACTCATCAAGGAGACATTATCTCAGAGGCAAAATGGCTAGACCTCACTGATGCCCCCATCTGATATCTCTTTGCAAATCTTTGATTCAACTATAAGACTAAAACACTTGGTTTCCTAGACAACAGCTGCCTGTGCAATGTTCTTAAAAGCAACTCCCTGTTTAACCTTAGCTGGTTAGTGAATACAACATCAGAATGTTTAGCATGGTGGAATTTTTTTTGAAGAGTAATTACACGCAGGTTAGTGAAACTATTCATTAGGTTATTCTGTAGTTATTTACCTAGAAGACGTGCAGTAAGAAGAGTGACTGATTACACTAGAGCACTGACAGCACCATGTGATTTAAGTGTTTACTTTCATGAAGTGGCTTCATAATTATACACACAGTTTGACCTGCATGCCTGACAGCTTACCTATGTCTTCAAGCATACAGTTTTAATTTACTACTAGTAAAGTGACACCCAATTGCATGGCAATTATTTGATTCCTAGAGTTGTTAAAGTAATCATGCCAGGCTACTTGGCAGTAACTGTGGAAATTATAGTCACTCATGTCTTACTGTTTAATTAGAAAAAAAACCAAACCCACAGTAATTTCAATCCTAAAGATTGCTAATTTTGCTATAAACAAACTATTTTAACCATCAGTTTAAAAATTCTACACACAAGAATACTTCAGCTCCAAAAAAGGAATGCTATTCCCCACCTGTATTGTCTCTATTCAGCAAAGGATTTGTGTGAATCACTGAACACTGACTTAAACTCTGATACTGATCTAGATTCGAGACTTAAAATTTGGATAGAGAAGAAGAATTCTTAAATGTCACATACCTGTCCTTTAGCAACAATATTGCAAAAGATTAAATGAATTCTGGAAGATACTCCCAATTTTTCCTCACCAAGTCACTTCAAGGAAAATTCCAACTGTGTTGTAAAGCAAAGAAAGTTGAGAAGCTTCTTTAACAGATGTAATTTTATATCTTTTTTTAAACTCAGCTTAATTTAAGGAAGAGAAGTCAGAATTTTAGTTTGTCATTAATTAGCAGTTAAGAATACAAATGAGCTCAATCCTTATATTGTATATAACTCATTACTTCACACACAACATAGAGCTTTTAGTATTAATATATGTGACCATGTTTCTAATGAATTTGGTTTCATCCACATAGCTTGTAAAATGAACGGCAGGAAGCCTAACCTTTGGTTTCTTTCTAAATCCAAGAATTTCTGCAAAACAACTTTTGCATGCAAGTTTTACATTGCAAGCATTACTTCCACGGTGAAGAAGACATTAAAACTGAGCACTGATGTTTCCTCCCTCCCTTTCTTACCAGATTACCAAGTGTGTGCTGCCATTACTCTCTTCACAAATGAGAAGCTGAAGTCTTGTTCATTGGTGTACGCTGGATGACAGAAAAGCAAAGGGGACCAGCGAGAGGCAATGAGACCTAACAGTGATGGCAACACAGTTTTGTTAAACAAGTAATATTTTGGTAAGATTTGATAAAATAAGACACATAGACCATAAAACAGCAAAGTAACATTCAGTATGCCTTGGCTTCTTTGGCTTCTCTTCTCAAAAGAGAGAGAGTAATAGAACTGTTTTATGTTAACAGAATATGGCTGAAGATAGGCATAGCCTCTACAAACACACACTGGGAATTTAGCATCTCTCAAAAATTTTGACATTTTGCTCTGGAATGTTGCTATATTTACTTTAGAGTGATTGTACCTCCCCTCTGCAGTATTACGTTGAAATAGTGAGCCTTTTGAATGGTCAGTTGTTTAGCTGCTGCTCTCATTTGCAACTTTGGTTAAAAAGGATGACGTTACACTGACTCTGGCCAACTTTTGTTTAGAAAAAAGTTACATTTGTGGCTGATGTGCTAATGCATTCTTGGTTGTGTTTCCTTTTTACGGTGAAAGGGAGATAAGGAAACAGCCCTTGAGTTTTTCTGATAAGGGAGAGATAGATACGATACTCTTCAAAGAACTGTAGATAAATAACACTGTACTTGCAGAGATAAAAAGGCTGCTGCTGACAGATTACTTCAGCATCCCCAGAGCTTCTATATTCTGAAGTCTCCTAATGCAGCATGAAGCACAGTCGAATTGTATACACATATGCCTTAATGTCAGAAGCACAGAAGTCAAAAATAATTTGCTTCTGTGGCATAACCATTCAGAGATTTAAGTTGGTCTGTACCAGTTGTAGCATTCATATAACACAACATTGGCAGAGCTGGGGCAGCCAGAGCTCTCCTAGTGTAATTCTGTCTTTGCAGAAAGCTTTTCATAGAACTGCTAAAAAATGCCCCATCTTACCACCTCTTGACCAGCAAGGCTCTGCCAGCAGTGGACTAGACAGTAGACTTAGTCTTCTATTTTCCTAATAATAGTATCTACCTCAGCTATTTCCTGTGAAGCTCTCAGTAGACAACTGGTCATGAAATTTAAAAGCCACTCAAAGGCAATGAAAAGCACAAAGTCGGTTTTCTTTCCCTTTGTGCCATTTCTTGTATGATACGGCTCAAGGGTGACATTATGCATACCCACTAAAAAGACTCCTTGTGCAGGGTCCTAATCTTGCTAGAACTGAATTTGAAATTAAAGAAGAGATCAAGGTTTTCCTGTCCAAAATTAATTCTGTTTAAGGGAACTCAGCCCACACAGTTGCATTTTGTCTACGTCAAGAGCTAAGGGTAACAGCTAACATAAAATGCTCTCAAGTTAAGTAAGGCATCATTTTTATAATGATCTTCACAATATTACTGGGGCTACAATGTAATGCTGCAACATACTAGAGGAAGTCTTGACTGGAATCAGTTCAGCTAATAAAAATTTATGTGTTCTATCTGCCCCAATTGCTAATGATGTCTAGGCTTGTTAAGGTACATGTACATCAGCTGCAACAGTGACTGCAGAGTAAACTCACCCTAAGCATAAGACCAAAAAAAAAGGTAGGCTCCTACTTCAGCAATGTCAAATTCTCATCCCATATCCATAGCAGTGCTGAGGACACCTAACTCTCAGAATTCATTTAGAGTTTGGGCCACCCTGGAATGGTCAGAATATTGGTTAATTCAACTTGAGACAAAGTAGAAGTTACAGAAAACTACACATCAATAAAACTGTATGCAAAAGCTAATAAGGGAAAAAAAAAGTAATTGCTGCCATTCAATAGCAGACACTTCGTATACATGCTTTACAAAGATTAAGTTATTATGTGAAGGAAAAGATGGTAAAAGCGAGCAAAGTTATATTTGTGGATTAGACAACCTCATATATAAATATTACATTTAAAAGCACTCCAAGTATTCCATCTGACAGCCAGGAACAGGAAAGTAGGTAAAAACTTTTCAGATTCACCTACTTGGTATCAAATCAATGTTAGTAGAGACAGAATGAGGAAACAGGTTGTACTGATGACTGCAATCACAATAAAGTAAATACTAGTCTTCAATATTTGAGAGCCAGAAAGCACTCAATGTTACAAGCAGACCAATAATGACAATCTACTCATTTTACTACTAATTTAAATTAAGACACATGGAAATTTATGAGAAATCTTGAATTCCATTCATGCTAAATCATGTATCAAATCAGCAAAGAACATTCCAAACTTTAATCATTGTTTTTCCACTACTTTCTGTCAACTTGGTATCAGGATCTAGGAAGCAATGCAAGGCAAGCATAAACTCAGAATCACTTTTATGTAGCGGTGTTGTTTAACTGTGACACTATCACAGACAGGACAAAAACTACACAATACCTTTCCTTTTGAGCTTCAGACTTGCAAAGGAATTATCAGTTAGATGTGGTGACCTTCTTCCTACATGAAGATGAAAAGTTTAAAAAAACCTCTTTAAAGTAAAACTGCTTCTGTCTGCTTCTAGAAGTTGTCCTTCAGTAGAAAGTATATCATCATTCCTCAAAGGTGTGGCAATTGGACTGTCAGAAATGAACAAACAAGCTATAGAAATCTCTTAAAATATTTCACATTCCTCTGTAGCTGGTTAAGCAAAGGCTAAAGTACTGTCAGAAATCCCTCATGTAAATTTGAATAAGCATATGTCATTAAATTTCAGGCTTGTACCTTTTAAAAAAATTGTTTGATATACGTATCTTGCTTTGTATGAAACCTTGAAATAAATATTACACATGGAAAACACAATATTGAAGTTTGGAGTCCTATGCAGACAACACTGAGAGTCGCCAAGCCTGCTGGTATCATGCAGACCCCCAAAAGAGCGATGAGATCAGGATTTAAAAACCAAAACAAAACCCACCAAACAAAAAAACCCACCAAACCAAAAAAACCCACCCAAACTGAAACACACACCATGTCTCAAATGGAAGTGTTATCTCTGTACTACAATATATAATTTTTTCTGGTCAATGGTATGTCTCCAGTTTAAGAGAAGTAATGATACAATACCCTAAAGCCAGGTGTCCAAGAAGTTTTTCACTTTGCCTTAAAACTCTAGACTTTTTACAATTAACTTAATTCCTGCAGCTGGAACTCTATAGTAGAAAGAATGTAGGAACACTGAAATACTTTCATGTTCTTATATAACAGAAATTGGTAGGAAACAACCAGTCCAGATTCAAAAGTAGGGGGTTTTTTGTTGGTTTTTTTTTTCCTTCTCCAGTTTAAATACGCTGAGCATCTGATGTTTACTCTAAAAGTGCCCACATTCTTTCTCATCAGTGGGCCTCTTCTTGCAGACCAGATAGCCTCTCAGCCTTCAAGAAATATCTGCATTCCCAAAGAGAAAACAACAAAGAATTCGGTTGCATTCGCTTCACTGTTTATCACAGTCTGCAGGTTGGCTTTAGTCAGAACATTCTTCCTCTACCTCTTTTACCTTGCAAACTTCAACTTCGGATTGCAAAGAGGACTGAGAAATGCAGCTGAATGTTCGAATGCTGTGTGGATCAACTGGTGGCACCAGTGTAAGTGACTCTACACTTAGTGCATCCGTATTATCATCTGTTATTAATGATATTGTGGGCTGCTGCGCAGGAATCAGGCTAGGAGACAGGTTTGCTGTGTCTATGTCACTGTTTTTTACAGCATTCTTGCTAGACTTTGAGACAGCTGAAAGAGTTTCATCAGTCAACATCGTCTGACCAGAAATGGTCATCTGAGGCTGCTCTGGAGCTGAAGCATCATCTAATAAAAGAGAACACCAAGAAACAATTAATATTCAACTTAGTATGTACATGAAGCCTAACAATATACTATTAATTTTGAATATATAAGAATAATTGGGTGGAAAATGCAGTTTTGTGAAGCACTACGCTTACACATTCCCTTTTTAGTAATTAGAAATAAAACAAAATATTATGAAGGCATAACAAAACGCCAGCAGGAATCTGTTCAATTTGTAACCAGAAAATTGTACACATTTAGTATCAGAATATGAAGCAGCATCAGAAATATTCCTAGAGAGAGAAAATTGAGAGGAAGAATAAGAAAGCCTCTCCAGTATTTAGTATAGACTAAAATGAATAGCCACCCCATACCAGGAAGCTCTTCAGAAATAAAAACAAGAAAAGAACCCTTCTGTAAGTATTTTTCTCGAGATGTGGCTAGTTTCCCACAAAAATTTGGAAGTCATTCTCTCATTTCATTCTCTAGATTCACATTTAAGGGACACCTCAACCACAGAAAGCAGAACTATGGAAGGACAGGAAGGAGAATAATGTGCTTACTGCAACTGAAAGGTGCTGCAAAATAGGCCTGCTTACGTTATATGATTTTTTCGTGCTCCTAAGCATAGAGCATACAACACAGATAGAACTGGGAACATGCATTACATACCACAAAAAACTGATATGCCACTATACCTTCCCACACAACAAAAACCCCCCAAACATTAATGTCTGTTTGTAATGTCCCTTTGCCCCTTAAAATCCTAGCTAACTATCAAGTAAACTGCTCATTTGGCTCAGATGGATAGTGACTGTAGGGGATGAGGCAATACAGTCTTATATGAGCAAGTATGCCCAGAAAAGTCAGGGCTTTTTTCTTTTCAGACTAGAGTAATAGATGCCATTAAAGTAACAGGTATCCAGCTTCAAGACAGACCATTTTTGGAGTTCTTGTACGAAACAGCATGTGTTCAAGTGTACAGGCATCTGCAGAAAAGACTACAAGGCAATGTAGTGAATACAGAAACTAAGAATTAGGTTCTGTTTTTAATATGCAGTAACCTTAAAAATATTTCAGTTGCAATATAAATTCCACTTAATCCTGTAAAAGAAAAGAAAGCACGAATATAAGGCAAAAAAAAAAAAAAAAAAGAAAAACAAAGCTGATAATGGAATGAATATCAGTAAGGTGTCAGAGGGGTAACAGTAAGATTATTGAGGTTTTTTTTACCTTTCTGGTAAGATAACCCCAAACGATGGTGTATTCTCACTTCAGAAAGCCACTAAATTTTACTTTTTGCTGAAAGCTAAAGCTTCTTGCTTTAATAAAACCAGAATTTATAGATTGTAAAAAGGTCTCCTTTTAAATAAAAGGGACATCACCAGTTATTTTTGAAAAATAAGGACAGATTCAAAGTAACTCTGCAGATACTTTTTAGCTGTCAAGAAGCTTTAGTGAGAACGTAGTGTTTGATAACAAAGGATGTGATGGAAGACTTGCATGGTAAGTGAGCTGCTAAAAACATTGAAATAAAGCCTCTTTTCTCTGAATTCCAAGATAAATACTGTTGTGGCTTGGTATGCACAAAACAGTGAGTCTCTTTCCGGTGACTTTACTTTCTGAATTTATAAAATCTTAAAAGAATCTCAATGTTCTTTGCCAAGATTATTTTTTATCTTAATTATAGTATGAACATTCACCAAAATTCAGGATTCAGAAACCTGACACATTCTGGTAAATAAAGTATTATCAATCTATGATATTCTGCTCAGGAATGTTATATACAGCACATTTTTACTGCAGTTCTGCTATTTCACTTCTGATTCTGTGGTTAATTTTTTAAATCATTCCTCCCCCACTCCCAACAAAATATTAATATATTTTCACAATGCTTTCATTTATTGAAATCATAACAGACATACATATTCTTCTGCTATGCTGTTCTGTCCCCAAATCCTTCCACGTAGGATCTAAATTAATGCTAAAGTGACTCCCTTCTTAATGCCACAAAGGAAAAGAAAAAAAAAAAAACAGCATCTGGAGTCAAGTCCAAATTTTCTATCCAAAAGTCTGAAAAAGCATTCAGAAAAAAGATAAAAATATCAAAAAACGTTTGCAGAATATACTCTGCCCAGTATTTTAGCTGCAGTATTTACAGAGAATACAAAATTACAGCTCTTCTCTGCTTCCCTCCTGCTTTTATTTACTAGTGATAGAAGTAAGTCTCCTCTATATTCAATATTTCATTAGTCATTGGTCAGAGCTTCACTTCTGTTACCATTACACGTTTCTGCAATCCAGCATGGCATTACTGCCACCAGTCCCTGCAGGGGCAGAGAGCAAATACCAGTACACGAAGGGCCAGGGGAGGGAGAATTTTTAGCATTGTCTACAAAATATCAACAGCTCTCACTATTTTGCAATACTTTATTCCGTCTGGACTAATACTTAACTAAAAGTCTGACTCTTCAGGTCAGAGCTATAAGCTATGGCTATGAGAGTGGTACTTATATCTTTGTGGCCAATCCATAGGCTAGTTGAAGCGTATACTTCTTTGAAACCACAACTATCTCTCATACCTTTTGGATATAAGAATAGAGGACAATCCTCCTAGACTACAGATGAAGAAAACTAAACAGAAAATAGAATAAAGAGATCCAGCATCTTGGAATGAAAATTTGGTATATAAGAGGCATTACAATGAAAAATCAGACCACTTTCTTGATGTAAAAAGTTTTCACATATAACACCTCCCAGTTAATTGAATATATGGTTTCTGGACAATAATTACTAATAAGAAAATTTTTGAGGCTCAAAATTTCAAAGCCTTTTGAAGTCATGCTCAATTCAGAGAAGGATCAAATTAGATAAATATATATTTTTATACTATCTGAATTCTTAAAAGTCTCTGAAACTGGAATAAACAATTAGCAAAAAGATGCACCCTAGCTGAAAAAAAAAAGCTCAAGAAGGGATTATTACAAGAATGTCTGTCTCTAAAATCCAGATAGGTACCAAGCTCTTGATTCAAAAGACTTTCAAGGCACCCAATACATTTGGAGATTGAGTTCTCTACCCATTACCTGGAACTTGTGTCTATATTGCACAGAAAAGTACTAACTGGCTTTCAAAAAACCTCAAACTCCTAACATTTGGTTCCAGTTTTACTTTTGGATAGAAAGTATCAGTACCGGGAAAGATCATGGAGAGGATCATCCTGAGTGAGCTCTCAAGGCAAGTGCAGGGCAGCCAAGGGATCAGGGCCAGCCAGCATGGGTTTATGAAAGGGAGGTCCTGCTTAACCAACTTGATCTCTTTCTACTACCACGTGAGCCGCTTTCTCGATGAGGGGAAAGCTCTGGATGTTGTCTACCTGGACTTTGGTAAGGCCTTCGACACTGTCCCCCACGGCATTCTCCTGGAGAAACTGGAGAATCATGGCATAGACAAGTGTACCCTCCGCTGGATAAAAAACTGGCTGGATGGCCGTACCCAGCGAGTTGTGATTAATGGAGCAAAATCTGGTTGGCGGCCGGTAACCAGTGGTGTCCCTCAGGGCTCAGTTTTGGGGCCAGTCTTGTTC